>VYZV01017186.1:21443-39565 GCA_013401275.1 Pandion haliaetus | reverse complement strand
CCCCCCACACACCACCTACCCTAAACCAAACCTGCGGCTCCCACTGCCTCGAGCACGGCCAAGCGGAGAGCCGCACGTAACTCCTACTCTAGGTAGCCTGACATAGCGGGTACTGATCAGCCCAAGCTTCATTTGTCAGAGACAATTACAGAGCTGCCTTATCCGAGGTGAGTGTCATACGGGGACGCATAAGGTGCCGTCCCTGCAGCCGGCTGGCCTCTCACACTTCTCACAGAGGGCAGGAGGGGCCACGTGCCAGCAAAGGGGAACTCTTACCCACGGTGCGGTGGGATGAAAGGCACAGACACTACAGTCGTCGTGAGTGGTCATAGCTGGGCCCGTTAGCTCCCGAGCTCAGTCCAGCAGCGCTTTCCTGGCCAAAAGATCAGCAGCACCATGGAGACTCAGCCCACCTCGTCCTGTGGGTCTCAGTAGGGCGGTGGGAGATCGAGCATCTTCTGCCTGGAAAGACGCTTTGGATGGAGCCTCTGACAGAGACTGAGGCCAGGGCTGGCTCGGATGCCTTCACATCCCGGTGATGTGGCTGCTCCTCACCCTGCAGCCTCCTCAGCTGGAGATGCTGAATGTGATCAAATACAATTTGGCAGCTGTAAAGCTCAGTTACAAACTGCCTGGGAAGAGATTACCTTCAGTTTCAAGAACAGTTCCTTTTAATCTGAAGAGAAGCAGACACCTCCGCTCTCCTCCCCGTGAAGCCTCTGCTTCACGCACAGAGCCAACCTCATTCTCGAACACCAGAGTTTGAGCCATTACATTCCCCTCCATATTCCCATGTATGTTTCAACTTCTTCCACATGGAAAAAAAAAAAAAAAATTAACTGCCCTTCCTTCTGTTTCTTCTCACAGAGGAAGGAGTCAGAGTGAGGCACAGACCTGAAAAATGATACCAAACTTTTACCGACTACTTTGGCATCTCCTCCAAGAGGTCTCTGGCCACCGTGGCTACTTGGAGGACAATGGTAGGCAGCACCTTCAGGTGATTTCATACAGAATTTGTGCCATTGCTTCTCTGTCCAAAGGGGTTTCATTCTGCCTCTATATAAACATAGAAAGCAGAAGAGGCTGTTGACCATTTATAGTCTCCAAGGAGTAAGGGATGTGCTTGTACATAGTTATTCCACCCGTTTTGTTTTCTCTCCCAGACGCCGAGATTCATGAAAAAAGGCAAGTAAGACTGCATTTGTAGACACTGACTACATTATTACTGAACACAGAACTTAACACTGAACGTCTGGGTCATTTAAAAGGTGAATGCATTTGTGAGAAAACGCATTTAGTTTATTTATGGACAACAGAGACACGCACTGAATTCACTATATCACATAGGCTTTCCTGAGCGAAATGCTCCAGTCAAGGTAAAGTGAAAACGTCTCACAACTGGGGAGGAAGCGTGTTCTTTTTCAGCAAATTGCTGGTTATATAGCATATTAGGTATCATTAATGGATTAAATATCTTTTACTGAAACATGACCTGCTATTTCCACAAACAAGTCTTTTACCTCTACCACATTTATTTCCTACAAACTCTTTTGATTTGCATTTAATGTCTATCTAAAAGGCTAAAGACCCAGGCACTCCACTCAGCTGCATTGACATTATCTTTTAATTAGCAGAGGTCACTTAATGCTTTTAGTACAATCAACAGTTGCTTTCTTTCCATGATCAACTACAAGAGCATCACAGCTAATGCAGACTGATTAAAACTTGAAAATCCTTTAGCATAAAAGTATTTCAGAACAAATACAATCAAGCTATTGCATATAGATCATTTTCCTTGACAGCTTTGATTGCCACTCCATTAGCATGTGACTGATTATCACCGCGCAGGATCGTTTTATGGAAAACACCCTAATTTGTGAGGCACTGCCAGGTTGCAGGAAGAACAATTCAGGATCTGTGGGTAAATGGCTTCTCTTCTTCTGTCGTGGGTCTCACCAGAGGACTGACAATGCTGTGGGTGACATTAATCCCTAGGGCTATCTCCGGCTGCATGTGTGTGTTTGACAACCTTTAAGTGCTTCCAAAGCTGTGTCTCAGAAGAAGGAAAACTACAATTAGGGTTCCCATGTGATTGGTAAGTCATAAATAAAGCTCACACTGGAGAGACAAACACAACTCGCTGCTCGGCACTGCAGCGGAACGCACATATTAAAAAAGCGAGCAGTCATATAACGTCTTGCGAGTATAAATCAGTTTCCTCATACACAGATGAAGTTGGGATCCTTGCCTGATGAAGTTGGGATCGCCTTGGTGGCGAGAGATTTGTCCAAACTGAATGAGTTTTTGGGGAATAGGGACCATGTTCAATTCAAGAGAGTGGCAGGTCTTTTCACTCCAGAGTCACCTGCCCTTTTAAGAGACAGATTTCAAATGCTAAAGGCAAACATATGGGGCTACTGTTTCCAATACCTAACAGTTTTGTTAATCCTTATCCTTTTGACCCATGCACAAAGAAAATTATTCCAGGAAACCAATGGTAAGAACTCCTTTATAATCCCTGTATTATATTATATCTGCTACTCAGTTTGCAAAGTCAGTAAAATGAGAAGAGCTCTTCCTATGCCTGTTACAAATTAATGAAGGCTTCTTAGTCTTGGTAGGTTTTTATTGCTAGACAAGGAGCATGTGTCAGAAAACATATGGCAAACAACAAAACCAGGATGAACCAGACCCCCAAAAATAGAGCAAGCATTTCTATTTAAAAAACAATTACATAAAGCTCCCTTGGAATGGCCATATACATCCACGAACCAGCCGTTTTCATCTCCTCTGCTGCATTTAGGTTATGAAAGGATTTAGCTTCCCAAGAAAAGAATTTGAGACATAAGGAATACAGGACAATTGTAAATTAAACAGCATGACTCTGGTAACATCTGCAATAGATTGGGTGCCCTAAACACAGTACAGGAGATAACAGTCGTCTTTTCTACCGTTTGGTAAATAATTTCTCCTACCTCAAGGGTCATTACATCTTCAGCTCTTTCTGTCATTTGTGATTACAGTGAGGGGCTGAAGAATAAAGTCTCTACAGGTGCTTATGGTAGAAGTGAGCAGCTATAAATAACATCCCCACATTCGGCTGCACCGGACAAGAAACCTCATTCGCATCCTGACGTTCCTTCATTAGACACCAACTTTCAGCATCTCCCGACATCGAATTTGGCAGGCAGTCACTAAGCAGCGATAGGGCCATTAGGGAAAGGGTTTTCTGCTTTCCTACATCCCAAAAGCTCCACAGTCCTCTCCTAAGAGAAATGGGGAGTTGGGATGGGAGGAAAAGCCCACCAAGTGGCATATTCCCAAACCGGTGAATCGGCACAAAAATCTTCCTCTCCAGTCCTAACGTTTGAACTCATTAGGTGGGGGACAACATCAGCCAAGAGCAGATCCCCACTGCGGGGTAACACTCGCACACCCTTCCCCACGCCGCCTCCGGGTGTTCGCTCCAGCAAAGCGGAGCGCGAAGCTCCCTCTAAATTGCCCAGCCATGAGCTGCTCGCAGTTCACTGCCCTGGGAGCGGCACTCTACGGCTCTATTGCAGACTGACGTGTGTTAAAATAAACCTGCAGGTCTGTGGCTGGAGACTGTGTTTCTATTACTGGGGAAAAGATTTAAGACTGGGGACGGTGCGGTGGCATTCTCCCTGCTGGTCCCCAGGCAGACGCGGGCTTGGTGCTGCCTGCCTAAGGTACCGGCACAAAAAGGAGTGCAAGCATGAGGCTGTGAGGGAATCTTATTGTATGGGTGCTGTTTTTTGGAGAGTGCCAAAAAGAAGAGGGTCACCTTAGCTAAAGAGAAAGGGGGAAACCCCCAGCGAGATTTAGTGTACAAAGGTATTAAAACTAAAAAAGCTGAGCAGAAGGCGAGGGGGCACGTAGATCAGGCAGGCAGAGCTAGACGCATAAGTGATGCAGAGAGATCTCATGGGACAAGGTTAGGACAGAAGTGACAGCTGGTCTGAAGAAATAGCATTTTAAGATCCAAAACCCTGTCAGGAAAACCCAACCGTGCAGCCGATAGAGAAGTTCGATAAAAATGGGCAGGCAGAAAAAGGACACTAGGTAGATAAATACATGCTTATTCAATAAAGCAAGAAATGGAATGGCAAAATTGAGCAAACAAGGCTGCCCGGTGATGGGAGACAGCCTGATTTATTTGCCTTGCTGAAACACGGTAGCGTGGAAAACACAGCAGGGAAACTGTGTTGTCTCAGTAGGAATTATTCAGCAAAGGAGGGTTAGGTCATGGCTAGAGCACCAGAAAGAGCCTTTGGAAGCCAAGTTTCCAAAGGAAGAAAAATCACACAGACGATGCATAATTGATGCAGATGTACAAGGAGTGTTGTATGCTCCGGGGACAAAGAAGAAAAATATTTTTTTTTTAAAAATCAACAAAGAGTTAATAATAAAGCAGTAGCGACTTCTAATTACCTGTATACAACTGATTACAGCCCATGCCACAGTGACAAGCTGTTTCTTAGCAACTCAGAGGCGGCTTTTGGAAGGGCTCCTTCCAGGGACAGAAGCTCTCATCTCCTGGGCACCAAAGTTTAGCAGTAAACTCTGCCTGCACCATTAGGTTTTAGGGGCTGCGGTACATTGTAGAGATGTAATTTACCTCCCACAGGAAGAGATAACACTGGAAAAAACCAGAAAAACATTATTTGGGAACATGGACAGGAATCAAGCAGTCCTGTAAGTGAGGATATTCCAACTGTGGATTTGGCATCAGGGATGCCCAGGCATTTCTGGCAGAAGAGGGGTGCTGCATCGCCTGAGCCAGCAGCACAGAGGAAAGTGCAGACTATCAGGGCCAGATGGCTTCACCCAAAAGGTCTGCAAGGAGACAGCACTTGAGCCACTAGCATGGAGATCTCTTCTCATTAACCTCAAGTATCCCCCTTTTCTGACAAATCCATTTTCCAGCCATGATTTTTTTTTCCCTCGTGGAAAGATGATGATAATTTTGAGAAGTCATTAAAAGTTACACACGCTTAGGTGAACAATATATTTCTGTAAAGGAAAACTGCATCTTTCCGCAAGCTAATCTGCAACATAATAATGGAAACTTACATATAAATCATATAATCTTTGAAGATGTCTTGGGCAAAGGCACTGGCAAGGGTCTGTTGATGAGCTGAAGTATCCAAGAGAGAGGGACCATTGCCGCGGCTCGCAAACTGGTTAAGAGACGGGCATAGCTGGTTAATTTTTAAGACGATCAAAGACCTGCATCACCGCTGATGTTTAATACATTAATGAGCTAGAAAAGCACACAAAGAATAAATGTCAAATACTAGAGAGAAGCTAGAAAAACTCCAGGGGTTCAGGAATCTGCATGCATAGATATACAGAAAAATAAAGAAACACACCGAGAGCACGATGCAGCCCTACTCCTCGGTAGACATGAGTCTTTTAATTCACTGGAAACTGCTTCCAATAATAATTAATAGTGGAAAAAAAAATGAAATGGGACTGCTTACAAGAGCCCTGACAAAACTTTTCTCTGTGAAGCGCTGGCTGGCAGACCGGCTGGCAGGAGAAGTGTCACCCCGTAAAATGACATCAGCCCCCACCTCCGATGCAATCTTGGTACCACTGAAGTCCCAGGAGGGGCGAGTTGTGGATTTCAGCTTGGGCAGTGCCAGCACCCACCCTCCATCTCAGACCGATGGCAAAAGTCCAAAGTGTAACAAAAAAAAAAAAACAAACCAAACAAAAAAAACCCAAAAAACCCCAAAACCCAACCACCAAAAGGAGCAGTTCAGGTCTGGTTAACTCCAAGAGGAGATGAGTAACAGAATATACTGGGGGTAAATTGGCACCTGCACCTAGGGAGAGAAACCTGGGCATCTCTTCTTAGTAAAGAGGGAAAAAGAAAAACAAAACAAAAAAAAGACTTAAAAAAAGAAGAACTTGGATGAGAGGTATTTAAAAAGTGATGGAAAGATACGCTGGGGGACAAAAAAAAGCTGCAAGGAACATGCTGTACTTACTTCACAATACGTCAATGTCCAGCAAGATTTTGCCCACAGTGGGATTTGCACAAGGATCCGCACAGGATCCGCAGTCACATTCCTTTTCATCCTTCTTCATTTAAATGTCCCAAGCACAAAATTTGATAAGCAAGTCACTGTATTACTGCATTGTTGTACAGCAGTGCTCTGACGCAGCATTGCAATGCATATATTCTCATGAAAGACGCTTTAATAAACTGCTCTATTAAAAATAATCTGCCTACAGAAGAGTATCGACTGCATAAATATGATATTGGAGAGCTGTTAGAAAACAAATATGAGAACAAGTAAACACTGTTTTATCAGGAGGGAACAAAAACCAGAAAGCCTTGGAAATAAGCAAACTTGTTCAGTATTTGCAAAACATAAGGTGAAAATTTTTAGCTGAGTACTGAGTCAGGGGGATCTGGGATGTCCTCAACCAAGTCCCTTCCACGGAGATCAAGCTTCTGCCATGCAGACAGGGTTTGTACATTCTCCTATTGTCTCCAAAGTGACAACAGCATCCTCAATTGATGTCATTGCATGAAGCTAATATTAAATGCTTCCAAATCTGATCAATAAAATACAATTTACATTAAATAACCAGAAAGCTGTCAATTTTGGTTTTTAATCCTAGACTTTCTCATGAGTTCCTGACTTGAAAGGTAAACATTAAGGTTATTAAGTAAAGATTGATTTATTACATGCCATTCAGAAATGTTTTCTTTGAAGCATGCATTAAAACGTCAAATATTCCCAACTTTTTTTTTGGGTGTAATGTTAAAAACACTCAATAGATAATATCCAGGGCAGTTTTGCAACCAAGGGCATTAGAAGGAGGTTTGGAGTATCTGTGCTCCTCTTAATGTACTTAACCATTTTTTAATTTTTTTTTTTTTTTAAATGAAGTGTTTTACTATTCTGCATTGAACTACCTACCTCGCCTTCTTTTGTCAGGGAAAAGCAGTGCTATGAACAACATGACACCTTCCAGACTCACCGTTCCTGGATGCAGACCCGCCTTGCAGACGTTACACACGGAAACCGGGCGGGAGGGGATGGCACGTTTGGCAGTGATTGAAACACCATAACCAGGGAGCAAACAGATTGGGTGCAAGAATTCAAATGAAAGCATCCCTCAGCCTTCATAATGTACTGACACATTTTTCTGCTGCAATTGTTCCTGTTGACAGTTATCCAACTTTGTAATTAATGACAAGGCAGGGAATACTTTGTACTCAAGTGCACCTCCATCCCAGGAATCCCCTGCATTTCACCAACGCTAACTCAGCTGCTGTCGCAGGACGGGAAGTACCAGGACTCCAGGTCCCAGCAGGAGCGGGGTTTCCACCCAGCTGTCTGGGTACCAAAAGCCGCGGTGCCCCGTTCCCCCCACCCTACCTAAAGTGCCACCGAGCCACTTTCTCACTCAGAAGAGCTCCCAGGCGCCAAAACAACACACGTTCAAGCATCACTTCAGCATGTACTCGAGTGCTTTGCTGGAGCTGTGGCATTCGCGTTCTGGCTGCCCAACTCCTTTTGCCACGAAGCCCTCTGCTCCTCGCCAAGAGGGAGAGCCGATGCGGGAGCAGGAGGCGAGGGCAGAGGGACCAGAGCATCCCACCCTGTCCCTTGCCTGCTGGAAAGCTGCTGACGCAGTTACACAAATAACCGATAACATTATGCCACTGGGGAGGAGGGCGTTTTGTAAAGCAGAATGCAGGCTGCTTAAATAATGAATTAAGAGGCATCAAAGAATGCGTACGTAAAAGGACAGAGAAGGAAGGTCTGATATTTTAGACTATGCTAGACCACAATGAATAAATTATAAGAAAGGCTGAATACCAAGTATAAAGATGTCTAGCCAAAGATAAGTTGCTACGCTTCTCATCCCCCACTGGGTCCCAAATGAAGAGAGAACTGAGGGCTCAGCTGGTCGGTGAGGTTTTTTCCATGTACATTTTCATCTGGACTAAGGCGTCTTTCTTTGACAGCACCCGCCCAGTCTTTAAGCCTTGGATCCTTTTACAGCAGAGACAAACTTGCTTATTTTTCTGATGCTGCTGAAGTTCTCCCAGTCATAACAAACTAAGAACACCCAGTCAGTTTGACAAAGATGAAGTGATAGGTGGGAGGCATATTTCATTACGCTATCAAGGCTTTGGCGTGGTAATTGGTGAAGAAACAATTCAGAGCTGTCAGCTTGATACACACGCCTTTTCACTGACTGATGTGCCGAGTCCTTGATGGAGCAATGAATGATGTCCAATGGCGGTCACCGCCATGCTCACACCCTCTTACCCAGCATCCTCACAAAGTCCTGACCAGCGTGACCATCCCCCCCATCACGGACACAGCCCCTCAGCCGCCTCCTGCACATCCTGAGGGCCAGGGCAGGTTCCCGCACCTGACGCATGACCGTGACAAGGATTTTAATTATCTGCAAGATGCAAAAAATCAAATGCCGAACAGGGATAACCCCTGCTGCAGTCTCCCCCAGAGCTGCACACACACTACGCTGCACGTTCAGGATCTGTCTGTGTTCCTCACCGGACACGGACCCACAGATGAGAGCAGACAGATGCCAACTTGTAGCCGTCAGTTATTGAGCTCCGCTGTCCAGGGCGGCCTTCCTCTTTCCAGAATCTGCCCTACCCCTGCACCGCGGAAAGGAAAATAATAGTTTCCAGGTTTCCTCACAGGTGGACTCCAAAGAGCCCTAATTCAAACACCAAAGTTAACAATGGATGCAATGCTCTTGCGCCACAGAAAGGGAGAGCGTCTGCCTTCTTTCAATACTTCCATTTTATTACAAAACTCACCTGTTTTCCATCCTTCTTGCACAGCAATTCAAAAAATTACTACCCTGTATTAACATTTAGAACTTATTTTTATTTTGCCCAGCTGTTGAAAGCTGCGGGTCAGACAGCAGGCAGAGAAATCAACTCCACCGCCTTTAACCAACGAGCAGGGGCAACGCAGGACACCGCATCCCTCCCTGGGGCAGCCAGCGGCCTGCGTCAACTCAAAGGTTTTCAAAGCTGCAAAGAAGAGTCCATCAATTCCATTTTTAATGACCAACTGTGGGATAAGTTTGGAAAAGGAGTAATCTGTAAAGCTCAAATATTTTTCTTTAAAAACAAATGTCCTCATGGTAATTGTTTTGGTTTTGTTTTTTTTTTTTTAAACAGAACAACAACTCTACCATTTTCCAGTATTTTCTTACTATTTTCCAAGTGTCAGTGGTCTACATTTTCAATGGCACCAGATGCATACGCACATGCACACACACCCCAGTGAACTAAATGGGAGAAGTAATTAGGTAGTAGAAGGTGCATGATATATTGCAAGACTGGGTCATGTGTTGTATAAGTGAAAATCAAGACCTTGCAGCAGCACAGGAATTGCATTAACTACTAAAAAGTGACAGTTTGGCACAAAATCTTTTTACAAGAAAATAAGTAACAGCATTTTGCTACAAAAGATTAATGGAAAATTATTTTCCAACACCAACTCAGTTGCTTAAAGAAAAACCGGAGAAAAATATTCTGATATTATAGCATCTGAGTAATCCTACGCTAAAACCTAAAATCTCCCTGGATTAATTTTTTTCCAGGCATTTCCTTCTACAGACAGGAAGGGGGAAAAAACCCAATCATCATCTGGAGGAGCCGTTGCTTTATGGTACTCCTCCGTGAGCGGACTCTGCGTTTCAAAGTAGATTCCCTTTGAACAGCCAAGACGCCGTTGGAAAGGGCTCGAGTGCCACCTACTGCACTCTGCTAAAATAGCTAGTAAATGCAGTTCTAGAAGACTTACCTGGAAGTGGGATGTCCAAGGCAAGAGACACTTCCAGCCGACAGAGACCACCGGGACAAGCAGGAGGCACTTTGGCTAACGCTGTGATCCGACAGCACTGCGCCGAATGTGAGCGTGCTCTTCGGAAAAGCTGAGAAGACCAGCGAGACCTACTTAAATATAAAGTACAGGTACAGCACTGACCGCAAACACGTGATGAGACAACGCAGATTTAAAGTTCTGAACTGATGATATTCAGCAACTAATAGAATAAAGCCAAATTCTAAGTGATGGGGTAGCTGAGCTTTAGGCAATTCATTTCTCACCCTTCACTCAAAGGCTTTACACATTTTTGCATAATATGTTGTTTCAAATACTTTTTGAAGGGCCAGAGCCAGACCTGGTTAAAAAAAAAAAAAAAAAAAAGTAAAAAAAAAAGTAAAAAAAAAATCAATGCCATGTTAGAGGTTATGCATATTCAAAACAAATTCAAGTACTTTTTATTTGCAGTAACAGTATCATTTTTCTTTTTTGCCACTTGTCCTTCTTTTGATTCGCCATGGAAAGACAGGAAGGGAAGGAAAACCAAGAAAATGTAACTGAAACTGATACAGTCTGCTCTTTATTTTGGAGTTTTATTCCCTTATCCCAAAAGCAACAGGAATAACAAAAATAGTTAAAGTTCTATTTAATATATAATTACATCTAATTTATTTATTATATTTTATTGATATACAAACATTATTTTAATACTATATTTCATTTATATTATAAAAATATTTCACTTTTCTAAGAGAGGACAGCAGCCTATAAAAAAAACGTTTGAGAATATGCTATCAGTTCTACCAAACTGTGGCAAACACCCCCCGGCCAACCCCCTCTGCCCTTTCCAGCTCCTCTCTCTAGCACAACTTGCAAGTTGCAGCCCAATTTTTCAGCCCTGGCCCTTCTCCCCGAGAGCCCCACACCCGGCCGGGGGTGCTGCTCCCCTCCTCGCCTGGCTCAGACCCAGAGGAGTTCCTTTTGTTTGTCCCTCCTGTACCTCCTTGCAGGTTATGACAGTAACATTTTCACTACCTTCATTCTTGGCTCTGTCCCGGTGGGGTTTCCACATGCTTCACTTGATTTATAATTGGCATTCACAGAGGTCTTCTGAGCCTCAGGCTTGGGAATGACTCTCTGCCCATTTTACCCATCTGCAGCCTTTACACTTACTCATTCCTCCATCCTCCTCACCCTTCATTCCCTCTGCACATCTCCCTCCCCACCTCCACAAAATGCTTTCATCAGCTGCACTATTTGAGATACCCCTACTGTAAACTGCTCAATTTCACCAACACAGAAGCGACTAAAACTTCAGACCTGGGCTCACCAAGACTGGCTCAGTCATTTTATTCCAGCTCTAATTTTTTTTTCTAGAAAGGTTACCGCAACCACAACCAAGACCCATCTACCTCCTTTGAGGTACTGCCACCCCAGATGAGCAGCTCACACAGCCATCCCTTACACCATAGCCCACATCTACAGGAAAAATGAGTCTGTGGCAAAGAGTTTAAACTGCAGGCTTTTGCTAAGGCAGATGACTTTGGCTGAAATGAGGTAAAGAGCCCTCACACAAGCTGACCGACGCAGTCCGTAGGCAGGAGGAGCAGCTCCCATTCGGAGTAGATCAAATAGCTTCAGTAGCTGAAGGCTTAGCATCCTCACACCCACGCTGTGAGATGAGGAACTGAAATGCAAGAAAGACGGTGAGAACTCATGCATGAATAAAGAAAAGCCAAGATACATGGGCTGTTTCAGGGCCAAGCCAGAAGAGTATTTAGTAGCTGTTCTTTTATTTCAGACAAAAAGCCTGATCCATGAGAAACGTGTGTTCAGAGGGGTGGAAGTAAGAGCTCAACTTCAAGGCAAAATACTGCAAATTGAAACAATTATTCAACATTGAAATCAAAGAAAATTATCCCCTCACATTTTGCCCTTCTGAGCAGATAAAAAACTCTCAAGGAGAATGTTTCCTTCAGTTTCTCTCCTGATTAAAAAAGTAAGAAGATTAAGGGACATTCTAAACCCTGAATAATCTCATTAATGGTACGACTGGCAAGATTAACAGCAAAAATTAAACAATTTCGTTATTTAATTGCTTTTAAGAATGTATTGCCTTAATATTTATAATTGTACTCTTAAGATTAATAATCCTGATTTGCCACCTCCCCATCACAAACCATTTCTCACACTTACCCAACTTCCACAGAACTTCACAAAGAAAAAATTGAAAATACATCTTGAAGACTTCTGAAGTAAAAAGGAAAGACACCATGTGCATCCATAAATTATTTTTTATTTCAAATCCAGCTCTCAGTTTACATTATACATGAAACACAGGCAATCCTGTAAGCATTCAGGATTGGCAACGTTCATTAAGTCCCAAAACTAAATTCATCACGCTGATGCCAATGTGGCAGCTAANGAAGTAGCAGGGAAAAAGATTCCTATAGTCTGGTAGGAAAATACAACCCAGAGCTATACCCTGCCTAAAGAACAAGTGGCCCAAAAGTCTCACGTATTCCCCCAAATTCCAATTTCTAGGCAGATGGAGGTAGCCCAGACCCTCTTTAAGAAAGTCATAAGCCAGATCTTTGCTGGTGTCCAAACTCTCCCTCAGGATTTATTGGCAAAATCCCATTAATCCAACCAAACCTCCTTTTGCCACCAAGATAATTTTGCGACTATTTGTAAAGCTAATCAACCAAAATAGCATTTGCACCCCAGTAATATTAAGCCGCAAAGGCTGAAGAATATGTTGGCCACCAACTGTTGATGCTGCACTCAAATTTGCTGAAACTGGTGAATGTTGGCAGGACATTTTGCCCTTGGATTAATTCCCCACAGCCTCTCCTGCACACATTCAGGCATATGTTCAACCACTTGTTTTGCTGACTCCTAACATAGCTTGAAAGAGAAGCTCCTCATTAGCTGCTTCTGTACAAATTCAAGCACATGCCTGCATTCACACACTGGCTTCAACAGCATCATCTGCAGTGCAGAAAGTTAAACATATACCAATGTTTTCCCCAAACTAATCTTAAAATGCCTGGCAACAAAGCCATCAGTGCAAGATGACAGCGTTATCTCTGAATGTTTCCCAGACAAATAAATCTGAGTATCAGTTTGGACCTCAGAGCATCAGGTTGTCATGGCAGGAAAAAGCAGACACATATGACTATGCAATTAATAGTATTTAAAACATTTGCCTGTAAAACTCTGACCAAAAATTTTACACTACTTTTTTTATTAAAAAGCTTTTTATTAAAAAAATTATCAAATATCTGTGCACAGTTCATAGTTAAATGTCTTCTTTATTTTGAGTTGGTTTCATTCAAACTCAGACATTTTACTGACTTAAGTTTTATACATTTTTTTTCTTTAAAAATCCCCCAAGCTAAAAAAAACCACACACAAAATACAAATACAGGAAACTGCATTTCTCAAGGGCTTTTTTTTTTTCCCCTCATGCCAAGAAGTGCAATTTTGCTTCTACAGTTCTTTAAAGTAAAACAGTTCTATCCATCAGTAAAACAATACACTGCACTAAGAATTACACCAGATGCATAAGATACCTTAAGGTATCAGCTATATCTAGGTCGTGAGAGATCTGTATGAAAATTATGCTTACGGCAACTCATCTTTACCAGTACAGGCAGGTCAGTGAATGTACCTACACTCTATGAAATTGCCTATGACTGTTGGAGAATGGAAGTCAATAATATCTACAATTATACCAGTGAAATGTTTACATTTATTGTAACTGTCTTGCTTTTGCATAAAAATGTATGCTCTGCTTGAAGCCACTGAGACGCTATGATTATACTGCAAGTCTATCATGGGAATACATTCTCAAAAAAATCCATAATTTAACACAGAACTCTGATTTTTATCTCACTGAACTTGATTCTTCCACACATCCTTCTGGCCCCACTTAAGACAACAGAACTACTCCCTTTTTTTTTCCCCCGCTAGAACCAACACGTCAGCTCCAGAGGGAATTTTATAAAGAACTCGGCTTTGGCTTAGTATTTCCTTCACTGAAAACAGTGAACTATGCTACTGACTTTGGAAGGATTTTGAACAATTTTCTAGACCGACTCTTCAACAGTTTGAGAAAACAAGAATATTAATAGATTAGGCTTTTAATGACTCCAAGAACAAGGTTCCTCATGAGTTCACTTCCTTTCAGCTGCAGCTGAAAGACACCTTATACATCTTATTTTTCATAAAAAAATACAAGTCCATTCCCTTTAGCATCCTCAAGAAGACTCAAGTTTTATTCCAATTTTCTCATTTTTCCCATTACAGACTGCTGTTTTATGTGAAAAAGTAGGAAACACCCAGATTACCTGATGTTTTAAGTATTCACTTAGGAAAAGATTTACCTGCTTTGAGATAGAAGACTGACTAACCCTACTGAGCAGACCTGCTATATTTTAGCATTTAAAACCAGAGGGAGAAGCTTATAATTAAATACAAAAACATAAGACATGTTTTTCTAACTTGAAAATGTTTCTAAAGCTGTAATAGAAGTCTGCATTATCTGTTCTACCAGACAACAAAAGTTAAAGCTTGCTTAACCACTTCATTCTTACAACCACTATTATACAAAGGAAGATCTTCAAACCTATTAACAATACAGAGACAAGCACAGCAGTGACATGGATGGTGATGGAAAGGAACTAACAAGCCATGCTGGAGCCACTGCATCATGTAACTCGACTACAAATGACATACTGGGCAGTGTCTTACAATAGGAATGCAATTCCTATTCAGATTTTTACTTGCAGGTATGGGACTATAGTATAAAAGCATCTACCTTCTTAAAAAGGGGAACTGAGGAGCTCTGACAGGCCTAGTTTATTCCCAGAGAGACTATACTGAGAAACCAAGCTGCAACACTCCCCATCCTCTAGCATTTCCTCACATAATAGTAGGCATAAATTATTACAAGATTAGTATCTACCCCAGAAACCTTACATGAAATGGATGGACATATCAGACTAGTATTTCAGAACTTGGAATGCAAAAATACAGTGCAAAACCCAAAAAGAGTTCTTAAAAACAGTTTTCACATATCAAAAACTCCCAGAATTAAGGAGAGGGTCAAGGTATGGTGCTAAGAAGTGGTTTGACAAGTTAATAACGGGGTATTTCCCTCGTAGAGGTTTACACGTTTCACACCAGCATTTTGCTTTATGTTGTTACAATATTTTTATGGAGCATTATTTAAGAATAATATTTCAGTCAGAAGTCAAATTTAGAATTCATCATGTTTTACCCTAAACGGCCACTTGGAATGCTGTGAAACATGATTTGCAGCCAGAAGCACCAAATACATAAATTCTTCCACATCAAAGGAGTAGTTTGTAAATTTTGGATGTTCTCCCAGAGTTGGGTGGTGTCCCTAGAAAAATGAAATAAGACTTTTTAGACAGAGAAAAAAAAAAAAAAAAAAAAAATCAGTACATCTTCCATTCAAAAAGTGAGAGAAAAAAAATTGAGCATCTGCCATTTTAATTTATTATTTCTGATCCACTGATCTGCTCTGAGGCAAAAGAGTCAGCAAAGTAACTGCATGGCAGCAATGCTATGGATGCCTTAGATTAATGGCCAATTAATTTCATTTCTCTTCTTCCCTCAGCCATTAATATAAAATGATTTCTTACAACAGGGAAGTTAATTTGGTCTAAAGAGTGAAAACCATATTTCAAGTATCAGAACATAGATAGGTAAAACAAGCTAACCTTTAAATGCTTCAAGTTACAGCACCCACCCATCCAGCAGTGGCCATCATTACCTGATCTTGAGGGAATACTTTACTCCTTTTTCTCCACGTGATGTAGTGAATGCCTCTCAGCCTTGCCAAATCCAGGTAACAACGTTCATCTTCACAATTGTATCTACGGGCAGGCAAAAAAAAATCATATTTACCCACAGAGATTGTGCTGAAGTTTACCAGGCTGAAACAGGAAAAAAAAACCAACCCCTTCAGGCCAAAATGTTGTTGAGTTCTAAGGCTCTGAAACCATGGACAAATTTTACTCCACTGAAAACAGCAACGAGGGTCAGCATCTGTTCTTCAAATGTGGCCTACGAGGCAGTTTGAGGCACATCTACATGTCAGGCACGCCCCTGTCCAGCTGCAGCAGCTCCTCTTGGACATGGGTTTCTGAACTTATTTGCAGACTGGACAAAATGCTCTCAAGCCAAGATCAAGCTGCAAAGCACCAGCTCCACAGCCTTCTCACAGCAGAGGCTTTAGGCAGAATTTCCCAGGATGGAGAATTCGGTGCTCTTCTCAGAAGCGTGCAGCATTTTTGTTTAGTTCTATAGAACTGGAGTGTCTATTAACAGCCATACTTTGCAACAAAATTTGGCCATGAAAATGATCAGAGGGCTGGAACACCTCTCTCATGAAGAAAGGCTGAGAGAGTTGGGGTGGTTCAGCCTGGAGGAGAGAAGGCTCCAGGGAGACCTTACTGCAGCCTTTCAGTACTTAAAGGGAACTTATAAGAAAGATGGAGACAGACTTTTTAGTAAGGCCTGTTGTGATAGGACAAGGGGTAATGGTTTAAACTAAGAGAGGGTAGATTCAGACTAGATACAAGGAAGAATTTTTTTACAATGAGGGTGGTGAAACCCCAGAACAGGTTGCCCAGAGAGGTGGTAGATGCCCCATCCCTGGAAACATTCAAGGTCAGGTTGGACAGGGCTCTGAGCAACCTGATCTAGTTGAAGATGTCCCTGCTCATTGCTGGGGGTTTGGACTAGATGACCTATAAATGTCCCTTCCAACCCAAACCATTCTATGATTCTATGAAAATATGTTTAAAAGGAAGCTACTAGAGAAGTATAGGTCAAACAGAATGACGTTCAGCTAAGCTTGGCCAGCAAGCTGGTGCTCATGTCTTGAGCATAAAAAGGAATATATAAATAACCTTCAGGGTGATCCTTAATGCCCTGGACATGCATCATATGTAATCAATTCACCTGGATCACCAAAATACCATTAAAACTCAGACTCACCAGGCAGAATCTAACCAGTGAGGCTTTCTCTTTTTTTGCCATTTTCCCCAAGCAATTGTTGACCAGGCTGCATTTTATTTATACCACGGCATCTTAAGAAATCACAGGCTAAACCTGTATGATATAGTTACACTTATATTTTATAATGAAAGCTTCCTCACTTTTGATTCCCAGAAAAGACTGCCAAAAATAATCTAGATGAGGATGCAAGACAAACATTCATAGTCAACTACTAGCAAGGTGTCCTGGTTTCAGCTGGGATAGAGTTAATTGTCTTCCTAGTAGCTGGTACAGTGCTATGTTTTTGAGCTAGGTATGAGAAGAATGTTGATAACACACTGATGTTTTCAGCTGTTGCTAAGTAATGTTTAGTCCGAAGTCAAGGATTTTTCAGCTTCTCACACCCAGCCAGCAAGAAGGCTGGAGGGGCACAAGGAGTTCAGAGGGGACACAGCCAGGACAGCTGACCCAAACTGGTCAATGCGGTATTCCAGATCATGTGATGTCATGTCTAGTATATAAACTGGGCGGAGTGGGGGTAGGGGGGGATCGCCGCTCAGGGACTAACTGGGCTTTGATCAGCAGGTGGTGAGCAATTGCATTGTGCATCACTTGTATAGTCCAAACCTCTTATTATTAGTGCTGTCATTATCATTATTAGTTTCTTCTTTTCTGTTCTATTAAACCATTCTTATCTCAACCCACGAGTTTTACTTCTTTTCCCAACTTAGGAGGGAAGTGAGTGAGCGGCTGCGTGGTGCTTAGTTGCTGGCTGGGATTAAACCACATCACAAGGGAAAGTGCTTCATTAACACATATGAACAGACATTAGCAGTTGTGGTATAAGAGGGGAAAGAGAGAGAAACAGACTTACAGTTCAAAAACAACAGCCCAGTCTGGTAGAAAGAGCAAATGGGTAAGTCCAGCTCCATGCATCCCGATGAATATATCAGAGTTGTGGGTAATTCTCAATTGCTCTGAAAATTCAAGTTCCCTGCAGACAACAAAACAAAAATGGTGATCTGGCATGCCTATCCATCTAAGCAAGAAATAGTTACATGTAGAAAGTGCAAAATTAACTTAAGGGAATACTGAAAGAGAGAATTGATTTTTCAAGGAACAATACTAAGAATCACAAATGCTGCAGCCAGCAATAACTCAGCATGGAATTAAAAGAAATGCAGACAGGTTTCAAAACTTCACAAGAGTCTGTTCTAAAAATTTGAATTT
>VYZV01017186.1:5208-21280 GCA_013401275.1 Pandion haliaetus | reverse complement strand
TCCCACCTAAAGGTGTGGATATCCAACCTGAACTTATGTATAGGGCATCAAGCAGAAATAAGGAGACCAGGCCTTTTTCAGCTCCTGGAACTGTAACTCCCTCCTATTCTTTGACTGTAAGCTCCAAATAAAGTAGTCTCTTTAAATAACCAAGTGTTCCCTGAGCACACAAGGAAAGAATGGACTAAAGGCACTTAATTGTAAGAGAAGACAGACAACTGGAAAGGGAAATTACAACAGGCTTCATTTGTGTACGAACAATTCATACATTAAAAGAATAACGTCCTCTCTGACCATTTGCAAGAGAGTAGAAAGAAACTGGCTTAAACTGCAACAAGAAAGTTTAAACTGCTGTTAGGGCAGACATCAGGGAAACCCTTCTAACTATGACGACAGTGATGCTGCAGGATAGCTGTGGAAAACTGTAATGCTGAGTAGTACCACAAACAGTTTCAACAAGCACAGGAATTATGGAACTACCATGTGGTCATGCTTTTAAGCAGGATGGTCCAGATGCCCTCTCAAGGGTATCCACCCTCTTTTTTATTACTGGACTGCTCAAGTGCTTTCATTGACAAGGGAATCAGAAGCAACTCAACTTCCTCACACTGTCTCCGCTTTGGTCAAGACACTGATCTTCAGTTTCTCACTCTTCCTGCATGATCCATGACAGCACCACTGAGTAGATGTGAGCTGCTGCCATTTGGCACAGGCATACACCTCTTGGGAACTTTTTCTTCAAGCCATTTCTTACTGGCACAGTGCCTACTACATCTGGGCACCACAAATTGACCTCAGACGGTGTCTTCAGGGGCTGCCAGAGCAGCAAATAACTCGGCTTATTACTCATTACTAAACTAAGGGGCATCAAAATATGACACCAGCATCATACAAGAGAAATTCCTGTTGACCCACACTTCCTGCAGAGCATTAGCAAATCCGCAAGGGTGATGGGAACACAGCTGTTTTTGGGAGAGGGGAGGAAACAGAAAGAAAAGTGATTTCAAAACTTGCTCATCATATAGTAGCTTTAACCTGAGCCTACTAACTCTAGAGATTCATTCCTAAGTAGTGCATTATGGGATGGAAGTGCTTAACTAGCTCACCTACCACTCCCTCAGTAACATTCTTCCTTCCTTACCAGTTCTTGGATTTTGCAAAGGTTAGACATTGCGGCATATGTAGCTTTGCCTGCAAGCAGCTTTCACCAGCCATAGGCAGCATGAGATTACACTAGCTTCTTTTACCAACTTACGTACTTGTATTTGTAGTCTACCACTCTGACCTCCAACGTCGATACTGTTTTCAAAGCACTCACAAGCTAAGAAGGAAAAATAAAAAGACAATGATTTGGTGTTCTCCTTCAATTAATTCCTCCTCTGCACTCCTGATCATTTTACACGCTCCTTCTTCCTACCAGGGAATTACAATGAGTGAGACAGAACATACTATTACTGCCATATAAAGGAGCAGTTCCTCTCTTTTTGTGCCTTCCCACCTAAGATACAGATGTTATTCCTGGCAGAGCAACCCCTGGAGGGGAGACTTAGATATCCTGCACCCTCACAGAGGCTACTGTTGACTTCTACAAGCTCAGGACCCAATCATAAACCACTCAAGCTAGTAGGAGTTCTGTCAGGAATAGTGGGAAGATGTGGTTGGATTCCCAAAAGATATTCCAATACCTACAGAAGCAAATTGGTAGCTAGAAGGATTTTCAGAAACACCTTACTAGGTCAGACTCCTACTCAAATGAGAGGTGAAACCAGGTTAGAGTCTGGGCTTCTAACCTAAAAGGGCTTTTTCTAAGTCTCTAATCCATAGCCACCATAAGACGGAGAAAGAGCCAAGTATTTTCTTTTACAAAATTGTAGTAAAGACAAGATTAACTTCTCCCTTTCTGTCATGTGCCCATTACCAGAAAACACACTACATGTAGCAGTGTAGGCATGCACTGTGGACAGCCTAGCAGATAAGGCACAAATGTAGCCATCTGTGCTCTGTTTATTCTGCCACTGAGCTACTGCATCAAACAAGCCTCAGTTTCTCCCTACGTAAGGTGGGGATGATAATGCCAATTCATTTTTGTCAGGCACTAACAGCTAAGAATGAAGACAGGTATGAAAATATTAGATGTTATCATTTTACCACAAGAGAAACTACGCTCTAAGTCCATTAACTTGCATGATCCGAAAACGTGAATCAATATGAAAATTCATTGTTTTGAATGCACATACTCAGAGACAATAGCTTATGCATTTTAATCGGCAAGCATAACAAAGGTTTTTGTTAGAGTCTTCAACACTGGGGATGCTAGAAATTAAAGAGATAATCTGAAAGCGAAATAATTTAATTTTATCAGAAGCTCTGCAGTGTCTGTTTGTTAAGAGGAAATACTTTTAGTATTACATCTGTAGTCTTCCACTGGATATTTAAAAAGGGCAGCAAGGTTCAGCATCTGGTCTACAGAAATGGAGACTGACTAGAAGACATATTAGATGAAATTAATATTAGCACTCAACATATTTGTCCAAGATTTGTCAGCAGATAGAAGTCTTGGCTGTTCCTGAAAAAAAAAAAAATTCCATTCAAGGAGCAAAATTTAACTTCTGATAAATTTGTTTTAAAAGTAAAAAAGGAACACACCTCGTTCTGGTTTAATATTTTCCGATAATCTGTACTGCGTGCAAGTATTGTGACTCGGATTTTCCCATCCTAAAATGAAAGAAGCAGCAGAGTATTGGCTAAGAGGCAGACCTCGCAAAAAAAAAAAAAAAAAAAAAAAAAAACCAAAAAAAAAAACCAACAACAAAAAAAACCCCAAACCAAAACCAAAAACCCAAACACCTCCACATTTACTTTTGGCAATTATTTGAGCAACTAAATACGTTTCTTCCCCATATAATAGATGACGTAACCACCTTAAAATTCACATCATATTTTCCAACAAATTAAAAGTGTCAAAAACTTTGTGAAAGTCCGACTATTAACAAAGAATAAAACATTTTCCGAAAGGTTTATTTTATTCAGTACAAAAGAGCCTTTGTATTACACATTATATGGCAGTTTTTGAAAGCAGGAAAACAGCTTTCAGGATGGCTTGCGCACAAGATCCTTGGAAAAAAATACTTTACTTCTTTAACTTCCTCCTTTCACCTCTTTAAATTAATTGGACTCACGGGGGTAAGTGTTCCAAGTGAAATAAAGAGATTTAACTGCATGACTCCCATTAGTGTCAGCAGGAGAAGCATAACTAAATGCCTGTGCAGTGCCTTGAATGTGTGCCCCTCAGTGATAATATGTAGGCTACTCTCTAGCAAATACTTCGAGAAGCCCTGGAATGCCATATCCATCAATGCCGCCATTGCAACAATTTGCAAAATCTACCAGCATGTACAACAGAGTAGCCCAGGGCCAGGCAGATGGTACTGGGCAGAGTTGGGAAGGACCAGATTCAATCATTTCCTCCTCTGATCTGAGCTCAGCAGTAACTATGAGGATCGACAGAGAGCAAGCTCACTGCATTTTTCTGTGGGATCCCCTCTGCTGGACCCAAGGACAGCACCTTGTCAGTATGCTCTGGAAGATACCATGTATCTTGCTTAACTAAGAAGGACACAAAGGCCTTAAGCACAGAGAATAGAGACGAGGAACAGGTCCTAGGGTTGGAAGGAAGATGTTCTAAAGTCTGTCCTATGGAAACAGGACATGAGGGCAACTTTCACAAACGTACACAAATGTTTGCTGAAGGCCTTTATAGAACAGGCTGTCTGACTGGAAAAAAATCCCAAGCATCACAGGAAAAGACAAAAAGTGCACTATATGCCCTTATTCCCCACTGAGTCCAGCTTGTTAATGCTGTTTCTCTGGTAAGAGCCACCAGCTCCATTTTACAACTTTATTATTCAGTTATCATACCTTAGGTCCTTCTTGTGTGATATTTAATCTGTGTAATACATGCTGAGAAAATGCTCTGAATAGCCCTGTACTGTGACAGCCAGAGATCTGAAATTAAAAAAGCAATTTTTAATACAAAAAGTTATTTTGCTCAGAAAACCTCTCTTTGTGATCAGTCTTTTGCCATTCTTGTGGAACAAAATCCTAGTATCATGCACTGCACTAAACATGTCACTACTCACTGCAACACAAGTGGCACTTTCATTTAGAAAGAAATATAACTCTCTCTACAGTGTTACAGCCTGAATGCGTGAGCTAATACCCTCGGGAAAGTCTGTCAATGTACAAGCTCTTGTGCTTTGCAAAAATACCAGTAAGTTCACAGTGCCCACCCATTAAAGAGGAATAATACACATCTCATGAGCTGTGACATAGCAGATTGCACACAACCAGTTACTATCAACCAGCTAAAGTAACTTCAAAATCATAATCTTTAGGGAAGATCATTTCATCTGGAGTTGCACAGACTTCCAATGCAGTACATTTCATGATAGCTGAGCTAGATACTTGAGAGATTCATTAGCTCAGATTTTATACTGTCACACATGCATCTAGTTAACACAGTGGACAGATAAAAAGAACTCACCAATGGTGTGTTATAAAACAAGCCATATCGCATTCGAGGCAGTAATGAGAAGACTGCTTCTTTAAAGCATACCTGCAAAGGAAGATCACAAGAAGTTACACTGCACTGCTACCTTCCGCTGGCACATTCCGTGCTCACTCAGTGGGATCACCGCTTATAATGAGCTAGCAATTACATGCTCCTGTCAATAACATCCTCACTTCCTTGACTGTGCAAATGAATAGAACAAAGACAATCCTGATCCCAAAAGAGCTCTCACTTAGGATGCTACAGATGCAAGTGTGGGAAGAGGTAAAAAAAAAACCAAAACCAACCCACCCCCAAAACAGAACAAACACGAACCAGTCAGAGATTAGAGAGTTTAAGACAGGCTTTAAGGGAATTAAAAGACTAAAATGAGCTCTGAATGAACAGATAAATTTTTTGATGGCAGTAAAAATTTTTTTAATGATAAGCAGCAGGTATACTAACAGTTGCAAGGGAAGATAAACACCTCAGTAGGAATCTGACTTAGAAAGACAGTACCATTTGAAAACTCTTAACTTCAGCAGTGGGTCCTGCAGAAGTGAAACCAATACATAAATATCACCTCTCAGGAGACACAAAAGTTAGGTCCACCTATAAAAAGCATAGACCTGCCACAGAACTAGGTTACAGCTCTCTATCTCTTGTTTGTAAGGTAGAATACTCATATTACGCAAATTAAACATGCATGGAAAGTATTAATGCTTTCCTCTGAAACACCCATACTCACAAGTGGCTTGAGAAGCCATCATATTTACTACCTAGTGACTATGAATTAAAACAAAATACAAAATTCCATACCCTCTTAGAGTCAAAGGTTTTCAAGTGTATTATTTCGTAGTCAGTAAATGCCTTCCACGTCTCACTGAACAGGTCGCCATAACCATATGAACTCTAGAAGGAAAGGAAAACATACAAGGGCATAATGATTACATAAATGCATATAAAAACTCTCTTCATTATTTACAAGTACTATATACAAGTTTTAACATACAGTCAATATGCGCATCGCCACCATGAGACCTAAGACAGCCTAGCACAGAACACAGACATCACATAACGCTGAACCCTGCATTTACAATGGCAGTTAACTCAAATTACTTGTCAGGTAATTAATTTTTAATATAACAGTTCCATAAATTAGCAACCTAGACAAGTTCTTCAGCAGCAGATTAGACTTTCTGAGTTAGGAGCAAGGAGTACCTACTACTTTCCCCAGAGACAACAGAACACAAGTTAAATTTGAAGTAACATAAACATATGGATGGTAGAAGGCATGAACCTCAACTTCTGAGACTAAAAACACACCTGGTAATTTAAGCACAGCAGTAATGTTTGAAGTAAAAAGTCACAAGAAGCCTGTTTCACATTTGCCTCTGTTTTGGGATGGTCACCTGTTTCACAAATTGAAGGCAATGATCTGATCTGATGGAAGAAACAGCCAGGAAACTGTTTTGCATTACTTTGACAAGCTACCAAGAAGTTCCTCTACAGGGCATTATAAAACTTCCCCCTTCGCAGCAATGCTCTGCAGAACCTTTTAAGAACCATCTACTCCCTACAACATTGGCCTAGCAGCAGGGGCTCTTGCCTTCAAATTCGTAACATTTTCTAGACGTTTAAGGGCTAAGAGTCACCATCTTTTGCTCTCTGAATGCAATTAAATATGACCTCTTCCTTTCAGCTCTGGAGCTGTTTCAGGCTGCTTGGAAAGTTATGTGGAAACATACTCAAGAAGAAATTTGAAAATAAGACTGTCAATGACAGCAGAAGAGAGCAGACATCTAGTGAAATGTAAAAGAATCTAAAGGGTACCAGATTTCCTTCACTTGAAGAGGTGGTTCCTTCCCTTTCCCCTTCTTCTGCCATTAAGTTTTAATAAATTTTACAATCCATACTACTTTCAGGCCATCTGTATTACAAGAACTGCTCTTCCAGATTAGAAGTAGAGAACTGACCTTCAAAACTGAAAATACTACTTTCTAATGCTATCTGCTCTCCTTAAAAGTGCTTTACAAACCTTGCTTTCCTGCATTTGCAGAGACAGTCTACAAATCAACACCCAGTAGATTTCCTACTCGTTTTCTGCTTTATTTAACCCGCATCTAAGGGCATTACTGTTTAATAGGAACACAGTGCACTGATTCTACAGTAGCTAGAACGTATGGCCAAATGTAATTACATCATGGAAAAGAAAGAGAATGAATAATAAGCTCAAGTCCATCTTTCGATCAGCATAGACGGTTCAGCAGTTATTTGGAGCCATCATCTGGTTGTACGTGGCAACGAACTCAAGCAGACAGCAGTTAAGGCTCATTTAAAATGACAGTACTGTGACAGTACTTACTTTGAATGGTATATTTGAAAGAGTCATTTGATTCAACAATGTGATATAAGACAAAGAGTTGCTTTTCAAAGTAATTTACAATGCTGTCTGACATCTGATCTTTTCAGAAAGCCATCAGAGCTGGATTAACAGGTCTCTGTAACATTTAGAAAGCTTGCTTATCTGACAGGTGGGTTTACTTTAGCTTTCAAAATGTGAAAGAATTAGAAAAAAAGGTGTCTTCTAACAAAAGACATTTCTCATTAAATAGCACGCAGGGGACATTTGCAGTTCTCTATTGAATATTAGTTGTTCTAGCAGTACATATTCAGAAAGAAAACCCAGTAGTTTATGAAAACAAGACAGGCATGTGACAGTATCATAGTCAAGAACTGTGTTATTTCTGGACCTGATTACACATGTTATCTGGTATTTTACAAATTGCCTAGTTTTTCATTGCTTAGTTTATAACTCTCCTACACAACTTAAATACTAGCCAGTAAAACTAATATTGCTCTCAAACACAATCAGGGTTTCAACTCAGCAGTACAGCAGAAATAGCCCCTCTTAAAAATTTGTTTTATATGTCATCATGGCATTCTAAGAGGTGATTGAGAGAAGTAACTGCCAGAAGGCTATTTAAAGGAATTAAGTATTAGACATAGTTTTGATATGTATAAGGATTTCATTTAGTTGTTTTCTTCATTACAGGCTGCACATTACTGATTTAGAAAGATGCAAGGCTGCGTTTCTTTTTAAATACAGAAGAAACAGTTTTGAGTAAACCAATATTCTCAGAGAAAAAAGTCTACAGAAAACAGCATGAAATGTTCAAAAGCTACATATTAGAAATACAGATCATGTTATTTTTGAGGTGATGCCAAAAAAAAAAGGCATAGTTATATACAAGCAAAAGATGAGCTACAGAGTAGTGTTCAAACAGCACATGTTTTATTGTGGAAAATCTGTTCCCTGACTATTGTTCATGCACCTGTATTGACAGGATCCAAAAAAATGTATCAGTTCAACATTGCTAGCTCCACAACAAAGCTAAGGATTGGCTACTAAAAGCTTTAGAGCCTCTATAAAGCAGAAATACAACCCATTACAAATATGTCAAAAGCACAGCAGACTTACAGTGTCCCACATGACTATGTTGACATCAGTACTGAAGGAATTATTTATATGCTGTGTAATATAAAGATTGACGAAATCACAGAAGTGATGGTACATATTAACACCTGAGAAAGAAAGAACTGTTAGCACAATACTACATTACTCGCTCCACTTTTTATTGGTTCATGCATTTTTTTCCTTAGTAGTATCCTGCATTTTATATTAGTTTTCCCCTGCTTCTGACTGAATGCTTCTTCATCACCCAAAAAAAGGTATATAAGGGGAAGGAACCAAGGTAAGAAATCTGAAGTAAAATGTGTTTTTAAGAAGTTCAGAGAACTTAGAAGAGCAGCCAAAAGGCAGCATAAGAAAAAGGTAAGTTTCACATGCTATTTCTCATTACACTCCGCAGCTGCTTTCTGAATTATATGAAAGCAACTACTGCTTTAACAATAGCTAGTTAGACATAAAGGAACCTTTAAAAACAGGCCTTCGGCACTGATCTGAGTTCTGCTTTATTAGGGTTAAGGGAAGCTCTGTCTGCAGAACTACAAGACAGAACTTGTACTTGCACACGAGCCAAAGACCAAGTAATTCCTCAGGTTTTTTCTCAGAGCATTCTTGTTCATTCTTGGTTTCTTAAGCTAATACCTTGAGACCATGGCGCATAAAAAACTACCATGAAACAAAGGAGGTAACGTAATCCAGTTTCCTTGCTAGTGAAGACCAGATCCCAGTTTTGGAACCATGTGCACACAGCCCCTGTTTCTAAGCTTCTGACCAAAACGAGCTGCCATGATAGGAACTAGCTGCTGGGTTTCCTATACGGCTCAAATCGCAGTTTTCCCCCACCTCCTCTAAAACAAAGGAGGTGGACAAAATCGCCTCCTGAGCTACAGCTAGACCACCCTGCTCAAAGGTACAAATTGACAGCACAGCAACTTTTCCACAGTTACTGTTCAGGGGCCTGCAACAACTTTGCCTAAAATATAAGATACTGGCCCACAGGGCAAGCTTACAGTTGCAGTATGTCACAGGGCCAGAACACAGCAGACAACTACCCAGTTTAAACCATAGCTCACCCCACAGCAGCTTGTTTGTATGTCTACAGCCTGAACACCCTCTTTGATTAACATTTGTCTGTAAAACATGCTGCATGAACAAAAAGGTTGGTAAACTTCAAAAAATGTCAGATACCACAAGCTGATTCCTAAAGATGCTTGGGTGCTGCCCCTCTTTGAATACCACTTCCTCTTCCATATCATTCAATACACACAGAATCCTCAATTACTGAACACATACTACAAGACACATAGACCTATACCTTGTGTTTCATGGTATGAAACCTGTCATCCAGAAAGAGCCAAAATCAAAGACTCTGCACAGAAGGGTCTTTGGCACAAAGTCAGACTGTCAAAACACAGTCAAGAGAGTGACTGTGCAAGGCAAGAGGCAGGCAATTTTTCTGATTTTTTTTTTTAATCATCTCTGGGAAAATGTAAGATTTTTAAATTTAAGTTTCTGAGTTCATCAATGGAACTACAGAAAAAAAAAGAATGGAAAAGTCTCATCATTTTTCAAAAATAAAAATTTATTACAAGTGAACTTGACAATCACAAAGGCATAATGTAGATGGGCAAGTTGGATACGGGCTCTTTTTACTGCAGTACTGCAGGAGAAAAAAAAACTAAACTAAAGATATCAATTACCTGCATCTAATTTCATGAAGTATGTTGGCTTTTCAATAACAATGTCACACTGTTCATCTTCTAGGGGCCTGAAGTTTAATGCAGTAAATGTCTGGAGTTCTGCAAACCTACAAAGATTCAATCACACAGAACATGCTTTGTCATTAACACACTTAAACAAATGTACTTCATATACATCTAAGATTTTCTAACCGTTCATCCAGTCCATTTGATTTAACAGGACTGCTGAAAACCGATAGAGTCAGACAATCATTTTAATGATTTGAAATTGTAATGGAAGGTTCTTCGGGTTATGAGCTTCAAGAGGTTAAACACCACCTTTGATCTCAGGAGTGAACAGCATCTTTGATCTACAAATCAAGGCAGTAGAGATGTAACAAAGAGCCTTAGAGCCTAGATCTGTGGGTCTATCCAACCTGATCTGCATTGCCAAAGACACTTCAGCAAGACCTTCGTGCTTTGGTCAGAATAGTGAATGTAGATGAAATATTTATTATTCCTGGATCTAAACAAGGATGAACAGTTGAGATGACAATAGCAGGTAGAGAAGAAAAGTCTTTTCCACCTCTGCAGCTATTCTTAACCAAAATCAACCAACAATGCAAAATGAGAAAAAAAATGAAACCTTGAGAAAAGCATAAAAATGAATTATTTTATGGACCTTAATGGCTCAAATTCCTTCATGTTTCATCAATTAACTGGCAAGGCAGCTTTTAAGTGCTAACATGCAACCTGTGATACTTAACCAGCTACCACAAAGCACCCTCTGCACTTCCTACTCAGCCTGTAGACCGTTGTCCATTCCACATTCCAAACACAGGCTCCCTGGGAACACCATAAGAATATATATCCAGATCAGGCATTGCATTGGCCCCAACATCACCAAGGACTGTCTGAACTAAGACACAAGTGCAAAATTCAAGGCATTTCACAACAAAACAATTGTCGTCTTCTATAGGCAGATTAGGCACAGAACCAGCATATTGTCCAGAAAACATCTGAAGGTTAGAACTTCAAACTACAAAACATTTTCAGATCTTTTGCTGCTGTAGATTAGGCAGGACGCAATTACACATAGCATAGTTTAGAACATTCTGCATAGAGGTAATTATCAGAGGTATCCAATATGAACTCTCAGATTGACCTTAGAAAGGAGCAACTATTTCCTCAGTAGGCTGATACATAAGCTGTGATCCACACAGCTGCTAATGCCAATGAAAAAAATAAAAAAGAATTAGTAAGTGAACTTGGAAGCAGCCTTGAGATGTGATTCTTACCAAGACTGCAAAGGGCTCTTGCGTTGACCTTCAGCCAAAAATCCTTGAACGTTGAGGGTGCAATGACCTCCAATTTCTCCCTTCTGGAAGAAGTCTTCTTTGAATCTAATGCAAATTAGTAAAAGTCTATCAGCTTTTGTGCAACAGTGCTACAAAGTGCTCTGCAATCTCAATTACATACTCAAGCCAGTGTTAGTTAGTCTCAATTCAGCAAGGTGCTTCATACATATTTAAAACCTCAGTATTTTATTCAGCATAAATCAAGCATTTCCCACAATTCCCAAATAAAGATAGTGGTATCCTTGGAGTTCCACACAGCAATTTAGAAAACAGCATTAATCCACCCAGAATGTTATTAGGAATCATTTTCACATACTCAAATCAGTAATTTAATTAGATTTTGCTACATGATTACTTACAGGAGCATCATTAGTTGGGTTTTTTGTTTGGTTTTTTTTTCTAATAACAAATTCTCACTGAAATTCACCTCAGATTTCACAACCCAATTAGTAACCCAAGAATTTTATACAACTTACTAAGAGTGAAGTGCAAGAACAGGTTTCTTGAAAACAAATTGCCAACTAAAAGCACTGTCTAAAGTAGTTTTTAGGATAGACTGAGAAGATAACAAAAACCCATCCTGAAGGTTATCAGCGTCACAGTCAGGAACCAGCTCTTTTCAAGTCATGTGCCCAAGACACTGACTTCAAAGAAGGCAGAAGGAAAAATGGATGATGCCAGCACCAGTAGAATGGGTTTTTTTTACCCAGTTTGCCAATATGTAGCATTTTAATTTGGGATGTGGAAGATCCAGGTTCAAATCTCTCTTTAGTCTCACTGCATCTAAAAATGCAATTCCTGGTTCTGGTATAAAGGCATCTAGTGTAGGAAAGGTGTTCTCAGTGCCTCATACAAAAACAATTCTACTTTGCACATCACCTGATCAAGAAAGGATGTGACCAAAGACACAGAAAGGATGTGACCAAAGACATAGAAATTTCTTCCTCTCTTCTATCAGAAGGGAGGATTTCAATCATCCATCATCATTCCATAAAACTAAAAGCTTAGGTTTTTAAACAACCTGTACTGCTGACAGCAGCAGCAGACAACAATCAAGAGGTGTAGATCTCAACAGGACTTCAGCAACAAAGCCCTAATCAGCAGTAAAGACCATGGCAACAAGCACACCAGCTTTGTTAAACAAATTCTGAAGTCCTTTTCCCTGCCATCCCTTGGTTTTACTATAACATAAGCAAATCAGAGACCTGTCATGGTTTCTCTTTACAGTTCGTAAATCAAGGTACAAGTTTGTTGCTCTGCAATGCTGAAGGTACTGAGAACAGGTCAGAGATGAATCTCCCTGTTAAGAAAAGAACAAGTAAAATTTCATCAATAACAAAAATTACATTTAAAACCAAGTAAAAAATATCATACCTATCAGAAATACCTACTGTTGCTGCAGGCTTACAATGGGTTTTCATTTCATTGAGCCTCTCTCGTATGTAACCAAAGTCAGCTTGTTTCCAGAATATTTGTTGGGCTGTCTCAATGTCACTTGCCCTGGTGTACGAAGGAGAGAGAAAAAAAATCAAGGTCCCTTGCTCAATTCTAGTAACAACTTTAACAGATAACTTTTTTTTCCACTGAAAGTGGAACAGAAGAGCTAGCTAGTTACTTTATTGACATTTCAGATACAAAACAGGAAGCAACTTATCAGTTGCATGTAAGTGAAAACATCAATGACAATTTAAAGCTATTCTCCCGTAAAAGGGTATAATTTTTTTTTTAACATTTTTTCCTCTGTTTTTAAAGCTAAGAAAGGAAATCCAAAGTTATTTTAGGAATCTGAATTCAAGGCTAAATCAGAATAATGAAAACACTGTGGCAGGAAGCATCTCAAACAGTATTTTCTTCCTTAAAAAGTTAGATTTTAAAAATTATGTTGAAAGATGTATGTTATGCGTAAATATACATATCTCAACAAAGAATCATCCTTTAAACTCTATTATCACAATAATGTTAACTTCACAGCTAATAGGAAAGTGAGCAGTATACTCTTTTTTTTTTTTTTAACTTTACACATTTAAAATGAAACTTACCATCCAGTTTCAACATAATCACACACTGGGTAACTGAACCTGTAATCTGATTTGCAAGATTTCTCATAACCCCAGCAGGATTTTAGTTTCTTCAGGTACTTCTGTAACACACAATAACTGAATCAGGTTAGGTGACTGCAAAATGGGAAATGACTTAAGGTAGTTGTTAGCTTTTAAATTACCTCTCGCTAATAGATCTTGCGTAAAAGGCTTTCGGTTTGGTCTGTTTTCAAACAGAGTTTCAGAAAGAACACCCAGATTCTTTATGCGCAACAGAGACTCCAAAGAGGACACACATGCACAGCAACATTATCCTTGTCTTTAGTATGTCTGTTCCAGGGCAACGACTTTCCTGACCCACTAAGTAGGATTCAAAAAATTTCACGTCACTGATAGATATAGGTAACAAAGCTAAGCTCACACAAAGCACAGTGCTCCAAGCTCCAGGCTGAGGGTACCACTGCTCCCCAGGCAAATCTAGAAACATCGGCTTCTGCAGCGCTGTAGAAAGCCAGAGAAGCGGGAGCACAGCTCCCACCCCAGCCAGCTCTACGAAGCAGCTCCAGCCTGAGAGACACTAGAATTGTTCCCGAGCCACATGCAGCCCGGACCCTTGGGTTCACTGTCCCTGCTTCAGGTGGATGAATAATGTGCAACCACAGGGTAAGATTAAATCAGCACTTCATTGATTTGCCTATACTCTTGGCACTTCCACACAAGTACTACAGCATGCTAAAAATCACAGGCCTAGAAATTACTAGCTGTACTTAGTTCAAACACCTTTCACATGCGCAAGAGTCATTCAGATTAAGATCACCATTTCAGCTCTGCAACAATTAAAAGAGGGGGGATAAAAATCTTGCAAAACAGTATGTTATAAATCCAGTCTTGTGACAGCATCAGATTCAGGAAGAGCCCCGTTCATCTATTTCAAGAGCAACAATTCCAATTCCCAGTGGAACCCACTAGTTGGCAAGGAGACCAATTCATCACCATCTTTAACTGCTATGACTCCAAGAATAAACCACCCCAACGTTACATTTGAACAAACAAAGAAAAAAAAGCAAACCTACTTTATATGGGCAATGAGAGTCCTGCTTACAGATGCCAGCAATATCCTGATTATTGTGCAGAAAGTACGGAATATGCTCATCTGGCAAGTTGATAGCTTTGTAGCTATATAACTGCTCTTCTGGAATGTTTTTGACTACAGTAAGATTTTCAGCTTGGGAATTAGCCAGAATTTCTTGCAGTAGCAATCCAAACGCAAGCAACATGAACATGGCAACCTGTGAGTTCTGTACTTACCAAAAAAAAAAAAAAAAAAAAAGACACTTAACACATCTGCAGCATAGCACATTTCAAGCATACAAGACAATATTCAGCCAAAGTCAGTCATACAACCAAAGAATTTGTACTTGTATTTCTGGAGTGGTTTCTTTTTCCTATGAAAAGTAAACTTTCACTAAGAGACTAGACTGTACTACCTCAGGATTATCTTTGAATCATTAGTCATTGAGGGTTATTACGCACTACCAACTTACAGTCAAACTAAAATGGGTGTGTTTACTTTAGCTAAATCCCAAGAGATCCTGAGAGTTCAAGTGTGGAAACTAAGTATAGAGTGTATAATATCCAGACAGCAGGAAGAAAATGTCAAAGTGTTGGGGGGGGAGGGGTGAGAAGAGGAGGAATTTTAGTTTAAAAATAAGTATAGAAATAATACATTCTCCACTTTGGGAGAAACTAACCATTAGCTGAAAGAAAACTAGGCAGTCATAAATAAATGGTCAAACTTAAGTCTGTTTCAGGATGCTTGTTTTTAGTAGTTAACATCATGTTAAAAAAAACTTTGAATACCAAGTTATATACTTAAAATTATAACTACAGGCCCACACGTATCTGTAGACTCTAAAGCAGACTGGATACCTTTCTGGTAATACAACCTTCTCACCAAACACCACTACTTTGGACCATTAAACTTCCTGAGAAAAAAAGAAAAAATGGATGGCCTCTATCTAAAAATCCATTTTTAGCATTATAATTTGCCAAAATTTGCATGCTTGCTTGCAACTGAAGCCTTTAGCAATATTCATACAAGTAGTTTTACCTGTTTGGTTTGAGAAGATTCAGATCTGCTTCAGATTTCCCAAATGCACAAACCTGGGGGCGAGGAGAAAGCTGAGTTAAATACGTCCTGCAAAAGGAGGCTTCCTCAGAACACAGTCCTGCTTCTTGAGGAACGTTCACAGCAACAAGAGCAACCTTCCAACAGCCTGGGCGCGTTTCTGACCCATCTAGGCAAAGAAGCACTTCCCTTTCCCTATGGCACGCACCCCGGGGCGCGGGGGGGGGAAATCTCGGGAGGATCCCACCGCACCCCCTCCCCAGCTCAAACCCCACACTTGCGCTGCTGTGCCCGGCTCCCCAAAACGGCGTTGCCCCCCTTACCCGTCCCCCTGGGCCCTGGCTGAGGACGATCAGTCACTTCGGGAAGGCGCCCGACACCCGGCGCCAGGCCCGCGCTAGTGCCCAGTCCGTACCGGACCCAGAGCGGGACCCTGCCCTCTGGCCCACACTTGTCCCACACTGGCCAAGCCCGTGCCGGACCCAGCCCCTGGCACCTGCTCGACCCAGAGCAGACCCGCTGCCCGGCCCACAGCGAGCCCCGTTAGGCGCCGCTGCCCCGTCCTGCCCCGCCCGAGGCACCCCCCGGCGGCGCTCACCTCACGCCCTGAGGCCGCGGCGGGCACCTCACCTCACCGCACCTCAGACCCGTCGGCCCCGGGGAGCCCCGCGGCCCATGGGACCGGCCGCTCCTCCCGTTACGCGCTCGCCGACGGCCTTAATCCTCATGCCGCCGCGGCAGCTGGCGGCTGTCCGGGGGGCGGAGGAGAGCACGCCCGGCCCGGCCCGGCCCCACCAGGCTCCGCGGGGGAAAGGCGCCCGCCGCCCGCCCCCAGGGCGGCACCGCCGCC
>VYZV01017185.1:42406-71932 GCA_013401275.1 Pandion haliaetus | reverse complement strand
GTTTGACTGTAGCGTGGAGGCAGGGTGGCCAGCCCTGCTCATATATCTCTGACACAATCCTTTTGCTTCGTTTGAATGTTAGATCCAGTAAAGAAATTAGTTTTTTGTGGGTTTTCTTACAATCTACAGTTACAGTTGATTTGTAAAAAGCAGGAAGGATAGTGGGTCTTTGTGTGGCTTTCACTGCTGTTCATTCTTGTTTCCTTTAGTGTTTTTCTTTGGTATTGATAATCGTAGATCATTAGCATGCATATCAAGTTATCGTTTGCATGGTGGGATTGCAGACACACAAAGACCCACTATTTGCACAGTTTATCTGAGCTGTTTTGAATGGGCAGTTGTGTTCTTCTAATGTTGTAATGTACATACTTTGCAGAATTAAAATGTTCGCTGGTTACTGTTCTAATGGACTTGATGTAATCTCTTATATATTGAGCTTTTAAAATTGGCAGCCTACAAGGCTCATCCAGGAAACAAACCTTACCTGTCTCTGCTGCTGATAGTCACTGTGATTACAAACATGCTACAAGATCTAAGATTTGTATCTGGTGCAGTCCGTCCAGCCTTTTAATACCCTTTTTAACTGGGGAAAGAACTATTAAGCATAGAGTGGAGGATATTTTAATTTTTTTTCTCCCTTCACAGTAGTACTATAGCAGGAATTCAGGTTGTTTGGGCTCGATATGTCCTATCCGTGAACAACCTCCTTCCTTTAAATACTTTATTCCAATAATTCATATTTGCTTTCAGTTTTAGCAAACATGTACTAGTTACTGCAGTAAGTGCTTACTTACACAGCCTCTGTACTACTAGACCCTTTCCCTGCCCCTTTTCTTCATTAAATAGTTAACAGTACTGAATAGTGGTTTTATCTGGCTACAGTCTGCAGTGACTTAAAGTAAGTACTATCTGAAAGCTGCTGCCTTCTTTCTGTTAAATAAATTAGCAGCCTAATACATAGGTAACCTCGATAAAGACACGCTGCCAGAAAAGAAACACTAACTGACACCTGGAGCTGAAGGCAGAGCATTCGGGTTTAGAAATGGAAATATACTCCTCAGCTCAAAAGTGGTCCTTAAAGGTACAGTTATGGCATGTCAGCAATATGGTGCAGTAAAGGCACCCACATTTTATTAGTTTGGGGGGAGGGAAGGAGGGACCAGGACTTCAGGACTATAACCCTGATACCCCTTCAAATAAACGGATTAATTTAATAGCAGACTGCTTGTCTGATTAAATAGTGATGTGCTCCTGTAACAACAGGAGAGATCTAGTAGACATGGTATTTAATTTAGTTGGTTTCCTGAAGTTGGTTACAAAACAGCAAAGGTCATTTATGCAATCAGAAATGTTTACAAAACACTGCTTGTTTACTATATACATACATACATATATATATATATATGAATGTTGTGAAGGTACTATCAGGAAAAGGTTAGTCCAATTGCAGAGATTTAAAAGCCTTTCTCCAAAACTTCTATGTTATGTATTTAATATACTTGATCAAATAATGTATATGCGCCCTTTAGTTCAAAGAGATATCTTTTGTGCAATACAGACTACAGCAATGTGCCTGCATAAAACTACAAATGGGTTTTTATTCTGGATGTATTTTGTCTAAACCAGTATTTTGTTATAGAATGAAATCTTGTTATTGTAGGCAAATAATGTACTAGGTAATTCCTCAAGTATTCTAGCTGACTTGATTTCCATATGAAACTACATTTTAAGTATTTCTACTAAAATATGCTAATCACCCTGAATTGCCTTTTCTGAATTTCTGAGTTTGAAAGCCTGTTTAATACAGGCGCAAGCGTGTTGTGCTACACCAGTGGCATTGAGCAGTCACTTACTGTAGTCTAATTATCTTCTAAATTATCCCATTTCTAAAAGGCACTGTTAACCTGTGGGATTTGAGCCAAATTGACTTCCCAATGTTCAGTGACAGTTTTCCTTGAATGCCAAATTGCTACTAATTGTCTTTGAAAAATTAAAAACAACTTCACATCCTATCTGGGATGTTCTAGGAAATAGTTACACGCATTTTCCAAAAACAACTGGCATTCTACCCATTTTTTAACTGATACAATTGGAGGTTAGGGTAGTGTTAGGTAAAGTTTCACACAAGTGGCCCTATTGTTGGGTATGTAGTTGAGCATTGATAATTATTGAAAAAGCTGCCCCTCATTTTGAACTGATGAGTATTGAAATGAAGCATTTTGGGCTTTCACAGTTACCTTTTCATGTTTCAGTATTACCTGAGTATGCTCCAAATTCTCTAACTGTAATAACAAAGATAATAATACACCTTAATAATGCTGAGTGAAAGAGATGTAGTCCCTGCCTTCAGTATTTATCTCTACTGCAAAAGTCTGCTTAACACAGCTCAAGCACAATCACCTGAGTGAGAGCTCTGCTCTCCTGTCGCACACTAGTGCAGAAAGAATTGAACACATACATCAGATCATCAAGGGGAAAGACTATGCCAAGGACGTATTTAAGGCAAGATGATTTTAAAATTATGTTCTGTATCAATGAAGAGGTGTAGCTAATAGAAGCTGGGCTTAAATGAGACTTTTGCTTTCAAAAATGTTACTTTTTCTCTGGTTGTGTGCAATCCCCTCTCTTGTTGATAGAAGTCCATAGAGCTGAGTTCAGCTGTCATCCCAGCAAGCCAAGTAAAACTAGCGTTGAAGTGTACATCCCTTATTTGGGTGAAGAGGGCTGGCTTTGGAACTAAGGACAAGGTGTAAAGTAGAGGGGGTTTGTTGAACTGATGGTCCCCAGTCAAAAGCTGAGAGTCTAAATGTTACTCAGAGCCACACAAGGTTAACAGTTAAAACTGAAGCCAACCACGAAAGCAAAGTATGACGTTGCCTGCAGCATAATACTTGCTTAATATTGTTCCTGTGGGCCAGCAGAGAATAGGGGCCACGGTGTAACTGGGGGTAAGAATGTAAATGATGCTGTAAATGCACAAGAACAGGTACTGAAACTAGGTTGCATAATGGACTAACAACCTACAAAGGTGTAGTTTTACAAAAGCTTAGTTTACAGAGCTGAGTTGCTGATCCAGCAGTTGGATCCATGCAGGCAAGTCTTGTTCCACCACCGAGACCTGGTTGCAGGGTTGCAGGGGTGTGCGAGTTGTCAGTGATGGTGAAGGGCTGTGAAAGCATACAAAGAGCTATCTTAACGTCAGTGTTAATAGTGTCACAGTTAGGAGTGCGGAAGGCGTAAAGCTCCATCAGAAAAGTCACCCGCTAGTAATTGAAACGTCTCCTACCAGTCACTGTATATTTATGCCATCTCGATGCTTTGTCAGATTGTATCCCTGTGTGATTTTCTTGAGTCGGGTTGAAAACACCTGTAAATAAGTCTGCTCGTAGGAATGCCAACAGACCTTGGCCTGTAGTAGTGTTGGGAGCTGCTACAGGGTCATGCTACTGTAATGTAATGAACTAGTAAAACTGCTACGTAATGGTGTGTGCTGCCTTAATCTCTTTTGTTGTTCTTTTCAAGCTAGAGTATTAATGTTTGGGGATGATTGTTAAGACATGCAAATGCAGGCTGTGCTTAGCATGAGGCAATTGTTCATCTTTGTTTTTAAACAAAGTTGTAAGATAACTATGCAAATGTATTTTATTAAAGGGACACATAAAAGGATCTAGTTTGTCTGTTGTGGTTTTTTTGTCCATCTGGGGAGGATTTTTTCCCATCTGAATAGCTTGGTACGAGCATTATGTTACCTGGCTCTGTGACAGAGTGACTTAATTTTGCTTTTTACTTGAAAATTGAATCATAAATTTCTTCTGTTGTAGCAAAGAGAGTATACTGCATTTACTGTTTAGGGGAGATTGGGTAAAAGTTTTTATTGTGTTTCCCAGGGTCTGATGGAAACCAACCTTTCCGCAGTGGCAAATTTCTTGGATTAGTTCTCTTCACGGGTTTCAGTAGGTACAGAGGCTGCTGACAGCTACAGGCAGTGACAGGAGAACATTGCAAGTGAATTAGCCTTATGTGTGCCAGCAGAGATTGTAAAATGGCTATGGGTGATGTCCTGTGACACCATCAGTCTGTTCTCTGGCTGTACTAAAGGGGCTATTTTAATGCCAGCCCATAGTACTTCAGGTGAGATGTAGTCTTTCTTTGGTAGCCTGGGAAAATAGAGGCAGGCTAATACAGGCGAAAAAAAAACCCTTATCTGCTTTTTCCAGCCATATTAAGTGGCTTGAGCTAAAGAGAGGGGGAAAAAAAATTTTAAAAAACCCAAACAACACAACCAACTTCCCTTTCTCCCCCCCCCAAAGAAAAAATCCCCCACAAACCCAACCNTTAACAAATGCAGTTTATATAGGCCACCTCTAGCCCTAAATAGGCTTCACTGGTGACCCAAAGCAGTGATGCCCCTGGTGTAGGTAGATCCTTCAGGGCAAGTACCTGAGCTCATGTTTGAAGCTTAAGATGTCTTTCCAGAGCTGTCATTTTTAATATGTTTTCTCATTGTTCATTGAGTGGGGAAGTTAACTGGGGAAAGGGTCAAAGCACTTGGTGCCCAAGCAGACCTGGGCATCTTTGAAAGCCTTTTATCCATCTATTTTTACCTCAGTTCTCTGGAATTGGCTTTCAAGTCAGGAATTTTAATTCACTCCCCCTTTTTTAATAAAGAAAAAAATTGATTTTTTTTTTTTTTAAATGGTATTAGGTCTCATTCATCTTTCTTTCATTGGAGGATTTCTTTTCTTCAGAAAATGTCATTCTTCCCCTTGAATGTACTCAAATCCAAAATATGTCAGTAATTGGCAAGGTCTTCTCCCCCAGCACCCCATGTTTTTCAGGCATTTGAATCTTCTGCAGAGGATAACATCTTTTGACTGTGAAACTCAGTAGTTTTTCATGCAGGGTTAGTTATGTTAGTAGGCAGAAAGTATTTCTTGTTCAGGTATATTTTGAGAGGGATGTATAATTTTAAACACAGCTTTAGAGACTGGGGTTTCCTGTTTATAAACTCTCCAGCTTGTTTTACCCTGCCCCTGCGAGACAGCCGCTTCCTCGTCTTGGAGAGTAGGATTTATCACAAAAGGTACCACAGTTCTAGTAGGCATCTCTCTCTTGCTATGCCCCAAGTTGCAAAGGTACCAGACACCCACTGCTTGCTCCGTTATATGTTGTTTTCGGGAGGGAGCTAGGCAGATCATGGCCCAGATGGTCTCAACGGGCTGGCTTGCCCTGCAAAGGCGATGTAAACCTCTTACCTAGTCAACAGAGGGAGGTGAGCCCCTAGCGTGGGCAGCTGAGATTCCCCCTCTACAGGCGCTCCCAAAACTCTCACTGCTTTTCATTAGCTGTATGGGGAGCTTGGGATGAAGCTTCACAAGACAGAAGCCAAACCAACAGCTTTCTGCTGCCAAAAAAGGCAGTTTTACTGCTTCCACGCGCATTCCTGGCTGCTAAACTAGCAGAAAACTACTGTTTTCTTTTTCCCTCTCGGGATTCATTTGCTGCCGGGGTGTGAGCTGGGAGTCAGATCAGTGCCAGAATTGATGCAAGGAAAGGAGGGAACAGGAATGTGGGAGGAGAACGGGTAGAGATGCAGGTCCACCCTTTCCGTACCAGTGAGCCCATGGGTTCCTGTGGCCACTTTGGAAAAACATGGACAAATGCACTACGTAGGCTGTTTTATTCTCTGCCTCATTTGCCTTTCTTCCCTTCAGATCCAAATGCCTGAATTCACCCTCGAATAATACCAGATCTGAGGATTGCATACTGTTTTTATGCCAGTATCATCAGACCCATCAAAATTTGGGGTGGTTTCACTAGTGCTTATTAAATATAAAATAGCACTCGTCTGTTCATCCCAAAGGCCGACAGTCCAAATACAAGCTTAGTGCAGGAGCCAGTTCATTTAACTGCGTTTTTGTATCTGAAAATGAGCTTATGAACCAAGTCTATTTTAGGTGCATATAAAAAGGCCTGTTTTCCTTCCAGTGTTTGCTTCAACTTTTAAGTAGATGGCATGAGACAGACACAAATCAAGCGTGTGGGTTGTTCTAACAGCTGTGATATAAGCAAACAGCAACAGGAGCTTCAGTCCGTCCCTGCTCTTGTTGCAGGAGCGTACCTTGCAGTAGAAAAGAAAACCACGTGGTCAAAGCTGAGAGTTCCCAATCTGGCAAATAAAGTCTGGTTACTGTGCAAATCCTTGATTATCCTAAAATTTCATGTCTTGGGAACCAGGTGGGCTTAAACACAGTCCTGTACAGACTAAAGAATGATGCTAGAATCCCAAAGTAGCATACATTGGCCACAGTCCATTTTGATGGGATGAGATACCAAACCTCATAGGAAAGGCTTTGATCTCTAACTTTACTCCTTTTTCTCATCTAATTTTGGCCTGATTGTAACTTTGAGAATAACTAAGGCCAGAAGCTGCATTCTGCACGATCAAAAAAGCTGCAATCCCAGATCTCTTCGTAAAAAGTGGCATTTTTTCAAGTCTTACCAGAAAGCTTGAGATCTGTGATCCTCCTTAGGGGTGCAAAACAGAACTGAAAAGTCCTGATTTAAACCTAGCTATTGCATTTACTGTTTTACTTTATGTTGTTCCAAGGGTTTCCCTGATAAAATACTTTGCATGGTATCATAAAAGTTCATTTGATAAGTGTTCCTCTTTTGCTGAATGTTGCTGCTCCTTCAGAGCAAGCGTGATGCCTGTGCAGCAGGAAGCGCACAAGCCTGGGAGGTTCCGATAAGGCAGCTGGCACATCAAGTTTAGGTGAATGTTTACTGTTTCTTGATGTTTATCTCCCCAAATTTAATGCTAACTCATTTTAATTTCATTATTTAGAGCAGCCTTCCCATAAACAGATCTATAGATTGGCAGTGAATAGAATAAAGTCACATTCTAGTGTCCTAGATGTGTCAGGGTGACAAGGGAGATGCAGCCCTTTGTGCTGTAGGTCACGCTGCCTTTCACGACACCTGTAAACTTTCAAAAAAGTATCGTTCCTCTAGAAATGCCGGATCTAAATGAGTCCCTGTGATGTCCTTCGTGCTATTCTGCAAAATCCACAGTTCACATTGTTTTAAAATCCGATGCCATCACATCAAGCGATAGATGCATGTTCTCAAACGCTCTGTAATTGTTTCTCATTTTCCCTCACCCTGCTACTTTGCAGTACTCTGCTAGCATGTGATCAGAGGGATCAGAGTTTGACTTTGTATGCTCTCCTTCACTCATCTGAAGATATTCACCACTTTGTTTTTACCATTTTTGATTCAGTTACTAAATTTCAAACATTGTCATGCTTACTAACATGTATACAGTAGAGAAAAAGCAGTGTGAAGCTGTAGGGTTTGCATGGTATAACAGAAAACTTGGGGCTTGTGTCATTGAATATGTGTGCGTTCCTGTGCATGATTTTGATTATTCATATTTGATGCATAAAACATATTTGAGGCTCATTTTGTTTCTAAATGAGAAAAAAAAGTTGTGCAGCTGTCAAGTTAGGCAACTATAACTTCATGCATTATAACTTTACAGATTTGTACTGGTGGTTTGTATCATAAATTAATAAACAAGGCAGAGTACTTCAGAAAGGTAGTGGAGATTAAAGATGCAATGTCCTAAGTCAGAACCAGACACATTTTAGATGACTTCATCTCACAAAAGACATTGCATAAGGTAAGAGAAAATCACAATTTTGAAACAGTTTGGCAGAAAAGGAGAAGAGATGAGAAAAATCATGAGACAAATGGAGTGGCAGGAAGTCAGGAATTCTTACTCTGCATCACAATACAAGAAGAAGGGATGCTCGAGGAAATAAAAAGGTGACAAACTAAAAAATGACATAAAGTGGGGAGGGGGTTGACCACTACATCACTCAATTTTGAAACCTGCTGCTGCGGTGGACAGGGTTTTACCACTGTGTATGTAGTGCAAACCGTAGGCTGGTGTATGTTGATGCAACTTTGTTAATTCATCAGATCTGACAGCCTGAGTGGGATCTAAACTACTGGCTTACTTCTTGTAGGGTGCGCTGATCTCCAAAGCCTTGACACTATGCAACCAATGGAAAGGAAAAGGCAGGGCTACATTCACGAACTCATTCAGACAGAAGAAAGGTATATGGATGATCTTCAGCTCGTCTTAGAGGTGAGATGTCTTGGATGTGAAAATGCATTTGGAAGAACACCTCTGTCCTACTGAATAATAATAAAGGGATTCTTACGAATTGTGAAATGCTAGAGGAAGAAAAGTGTGTGAGCACCTCCCTTTCTAGTGAATGTTATGTGGTTGTCCACCAGGCAAAAACATCACGTTGTGAAAGCCATCATCTTAAAGGACCTTCCTGTTTTCCAAATCTGTTCTTAGGTGTTTGGGCTCAGTGTAAAGATGATGGGCTGGGCTGGGGTGCCTAGCAAAGCTGCACAGGCTCGTGACAGAAGCTGTATCAGCACCGTAAAAGTTTATCGTCTGCCTTGTCTCCAATTTTTTTTTCTGGAAGCAAGACCACCTCACTAGGCGGGGCAGGAACTGGCCAGCATAGGTGGTCTTGGGCACCTGACTTGACCTCTGTATATAAAACAACTGTGTGATGAAGTGTTAAAGATGTTAAATAGACTGAGTTACACAGGTATTCTGCTCTCCAGAGGTCTTGTGCCAAGAGCCCCTGAAAGAAGCTGGAGTCCTGCACACAGGTTGGCTATGAGTGCTGTGGGTATGGGGACAGGTGTGATGCGTAAGTGTAGTTTGTGTCGCAGTTGACTCTGAAATCATGGCAATGCTCTTCTGCTGAACAATCAGCCTGCAGGTCCTAGTGCTTGTCCCTGTTTTGCAAATGGCAATGCTGGTGTCAGAATGAAGTCACGCTTAAGAAAAATAGTGACATCTGTCACAAGTGCTAGTAAGGAATTGCTTTTAATTTCTGAGAAATTGGACACTGAGCATTCAAAAAAAGCAAAATCACTGCTAAGCTAAACAAGAGGCTGAGGTGCTTTTGTTTCTGAAGAATTGCTCACCTTTCCGATTCTTTGACTGCAGGTTTTCCAGAAACCGATGGCTGATTCAGGCTGTCTCACCGAAGGAGAAATGGGGCTGATCTTTGTTAACTGGAAGGAACTCATCATGTCAAATACAAAGTTACTGAAGTGAGTACTTACTTGCATTTTTATGTTTTCCTCTTCATCTTTATTCTCTTGTTCCTTTCCTCAGGAAGCTTTCTGGGTTTAGAGTAAATATTTCTGTCCTTGCTGATTATTTCCTGTGCATGTGTGCATTCAGAACAGCTAAATGCATTCAGACTACCTCACAAAGAAGGAGTTGTTGCGAAAGAGAGGGGGCGAATAAACAGCAAGAACAGATGCACATTTGCTCTACTACCTTAGAAATAGAGCTTACACAAAAGCATGTGCACCGGAGGTGTTCTTCCCAGTTTTCTGTAAAGCAACCTTCTATTCTCTAAAAATAAACTTCGGAGAGACAAAGTGGCTGATAATTCATTGAAATGGGATGCTGGTTGAATGTAGAGATTGATGCTGATTGTCCCACAAACCTCGAAGGAGGTCTCAGTCCCACAGACCCCATCAGGCAGATCGTTCAGCTCAACATGTTGTACTGGTGACTTCCTGGGCGTTCAGGCTGGACTCTGCACTGCCTGTAAGCGCCCATGCTTTGTAAGAGAATTCACCTCGCAGGCTTGCGTCCTTTCAGGGATGGATGTTGTAAGGATCTTGATTAAGGCCTCGCAGACTTGGCAGCAAAGTTGGATGGCAATTTCTTTCCTCTTCAGAGCCTTGCGAGTGCGTAAGAAAACGGGAGGAGAAAAAATGCCAGTGCAGATGATTGGGGACATCTTAGCAGCAGAGCTCTCTCACATGCAGGCCTACATTCGGTTCTGCAGCTGCCAGCTTAACGGAGCTTCGTTGCTGCAGCAGAAAACCGATGAAGATGCTGATTTCAAAGACTACTTAAAGGTACCTTATTCAATAGCTTTTGTGCCTTCTCCTTTCCTCAACGACAGGAGCCTGTCTAACTAGCACCAACCAGATAACCCAGAAGAGTAAAATCTTGCAAAAATAGCTAAGAACCTTCCAAGGTGTATTTATATGATGACCATGGTTAACGCTGTGTGTGCTTTTTATTTATATACCTGTCTTTCTCTCTAGCTAATTTATTACTCCATTTCCCACTTCAGTGTAACGCTAACCTCACAAAGCTATGGTTCTGGTGTCTGCACCTTCCCAAAAATTCATGCTGTCAGAAGGGGTAAGAGTCTGTGGAGTTGAAATAAAAAAGCTGTTGTTCTGAATGCGCTTGGAATTCAGTGGGGTGTGCAGTATGTCTGAACGGTGGGGTTGCAGCCAGGGCCAGAGGTGTGCCGTGAGCATCACAGGCAGGCACACTGTGAATAAATAAGGAATTGCTGCCATACTGCAGCTGATGCGATGGCTTTGAGGCCATGAAAGGAGAAATGCCAGAACTGTTGACATCAGGCGTTTGTTTCTTTCATTGCTTTGTTTTTTTCAACCTGACTGGAGCCTGTAATATCAAAATAAAAGCTGGAATGCTTTTGAATGTAAGGATTCTGCGTGAACAGTGGTCCTATGGCTTATGCTGGCAAAGCGTCTGGGTACAATGACAGCACCGGCTTTCCTGTTTGTTCTAGATACAAGTATTGTTTGTTTACCAAAAAATCTAACATTTCTTGGAATGCCTGGAAAAATGAATCTGATCAGACAGTTTTCAGTGTGGTGAGGCAACTGTTTCTTTACGAGTAATGCAATGTCTCTGTTAATCTCTGGGTTGCACCATAGAAACTTGCCTTGGACCCTCGCTGCAAAGGAATGCCCCTCTCCAGTTTCCTTCTGAAACCTATGCAAAGAATAACCCGCTACCCTCTGCTCATAAAGAGTGTGAGTACCCTAAGTGAGGTTTTGTAGGTGAATGCTTTTGAGTTTGATCTCAATAGCAAAAGCAAAAAAAAGCCTTGTCCTTTATGGGGGTTTCTCTTGAGAGTGTGGAGCAGTACCTGTGCTTACCTCTGTTCTTATCTCATTTTCTCCCCTTTTTGATCTGTACCAGATTCTAGAGAACACTCCAGAAAATCACCCTGATCACAGTAACCTCAAGCTTGCCTTGGAGCGTGCGGAGGAGTTGTGCTCTCAAGTTAACGAAGGAGTGCGTGAGAAGGAGAACTCAGACAGGCTGGAATGGATACAGTCCCACGTCCAGTGCGAAGGTCTTGCTGAGGTAGCTGCGTTGATACGCTGTACGGCAGAGGCTCTTCCGAGTCATTTCAGAAAGGCTGGGGGAGGGAATGGGAGTTCTTGCTCACATCTGACCTTGGAACGTGATCCACTGCTGAGGTCTTGGCAAAGAAGCTTTTATTAAATTCTGCTCACAGCCATCAAGCGATGAGCCCTCATTTTTGCATGATTTTGACAGTGGAGAAATCTTGTTTTACCAGCTTAAAACTGATACCATTTAAACCATTAAACGAACAGAAGTAACTCTTACCTCTGAAGTTCTGCTTGTGCTGCCACTGGGCTAAGTCAGGTGTTACTATGTGGAATTTCACTTAGTGTGCGTTTCCCAGAGTTTTCCTTCATGCAGAAAGGGCACAGAAGCCCTCAATGTCAGATCCTCAAAGGTATGTGGGGTTCAGGCTCCTGTACCTTTCAGGACAGCCTTCAAAACGAGGTGTTGTGACAGTTCTCCATTGGCTGTGTAAGGAACCAGGGCTTGACAGTCCCAGAAGGTCTGTCCTATTTCCATCACCTAATTGTGCACCCGTAAGAGGTGACCTGACTGCAGACTCTGCAGGCTCTTCTTAAGCACAGCTTCTGGACAACAGAAAAGCGGCCATGAGGTAAATGCTTTCATCCAGTCAGACCCCTACGTGTGTTGTTGGTAAAGCTTAAATCTACTTTAAGTTGGGAGTAGTGCTGATACCATGGCAGATCATAAAACAGTTTCCCTTCTCTTCATTTGCAACTAAATTCATTAAACAAAACAGAAGAGCATTTTAAGTAGTTTGAGCAATCCCCACTGTGAAAAGGAGCAGGAACTGATGTCTGCGTTAACTTGCTGCTGCTAATGGGTTTTGTCTCTCCTAGCAACCCGTGTTCAACTCCCTCACAAACTGCTTGGGACCACGGAAACTCCTGCACAGTGGCAAGCTGTACAAGGCCAAGAGCAATAAGGAGCTGTATGGCTTCCTTTTCAATGACTTCCTCCTGCTCACCTGCATGGTTAAACAGTTTGTATCTTCCGGCTCCGATAAACTCTTCAGCCCCAAATCCAACTCCCAGTTCAAAATGTACAAAATGGTGAGTGAATCAAGGTGCCCCGTGGTCATGCTGATACAGTGGGACATGGCTTCTGATGAGGAATGCTGTTCTCCCTGCTGGGGTTAGCCGTCTGGCCCATCTGATGTCATACGGGCACGTACTGGCAGCCAACGTGCACGAATGCCATTGGCTTAGTCCCTGGAAAAGGACAGGCTTCTGTGTCTTGGTTTAATGAACACTTGTGTCCACTTTGGGGTGAAAGGGCAGAAATAGCATCGTGCCTGAGCAGCTGAGTGGGATGTTCAGAAGCAGTAGCCTTGACTTAAGTTTGCACAAGTTCCTGCATCCACAAGAAAATACCTGTCCTTCTTTAGAAAACAGTAGAAGGTACAAAACTTCAGTCTCTGTGTCCACACAGTGTGTGTTCTCAAGATTCTGAAGTTGGGGAGATAAGTTTATGTATCAGGGCTGCTTTCCGGCAGGGAACCGGAGAGATTCCCAGGGTTTTCAAGCTCCACACTGCAGCTGTGCTTACGCAGTGCAGCCCCTTTCACAAAGCTCTTCATCTAGGAAGGCAGAACAGGGTGTATTGCCAAAGTAGTTTTTCTCTCAGTCCTTTCTCATGTCCTTTACGTGGTGATCTGATTGTTTGTCCTGTGTCCTACCACTTTCATTTTCCCTGCAGTAAAGCAATGTATTTAAACATCCTTGTAGAGTTTCCGCTTATTGTCAGGGTGATGCTGCCACAGTAATGTTTGCTTTTCTTTCAGCCTGTTTTCCTTAATGAAGTCCTAGTGAAATTGCCCACAGACCCTTCAAGTGATGAGCCAGTTTTCCACATATCACACATTGACAGAGTTTACACACTTAAAACTGACAACATTAATGAGCGGTGAGTAGTGAAAATGCAGATCTGAGCTTAAACTTGTTGATCCTGGCTGTAGGCTGTGTTTCCAGTGAGCCGACATGGGGGTCTCTGAGTTCAAGAACAGGGCTTAGTCTCTTGGTCAGGAAATAAACTTGTTTGACTCTCATTTGAATTACAAGTTTTCTCTGGTTTTGTTATGCTTGTGTGACAGCTCTTGTAGTGGAATCCAGTCACATCTACTGCTCCTCGATGTTACAGTTGTATAGGAAAATAGTTTGGCGCTGCAAAGTCCAGCATCTTGTAGGATTCTTCCCCAGTCCTGGTCAGTCTTTAACGTGACCCAGCAGTCTTTAATAAAGCAGCAGCTCCACTTTAATTTATTTAGGCTGATGTGGAAATGTGGCATAAGATTAAATCAAAAAACTCCATCACTTTAGTCCTTGAACTAACTTGATTTGTGATGCCTCTGAAACTCAGTGGTCGGGGTGGGGAAATGGCAAGAGATTGGGGCAGGGTCACTGATACTGAAGAATTTCCTGCCTGTGGTATGACCCTGACCATAGGGATTGCTCTTTGCAGTACTGCCTGGGTCCAGAAGATCAAAGCAGCATCAGAGCAGTACATCGAAACTGAGAAGAAGAAACGTGAAAAGGCTTATCAAGGTACCTACCGAGTTCTGCATTTCCCTCTCATCCACGTGGACATGTAGGCAGGGCCTTTTCTGGAGGATGCCACAGTACCTGTGTAGGATCTCCCTCTTCAGATCTATTGCCAGTTTTTACGGTTGCAACCAATCTATTTATTTCTGCCTTCTTTGTCCCCAGCTCGCTCACAGAAAACCTCAGGAATAGGACGCTTGATGGTGCACGTGATTGAAGCAACAGAACTAAAGGCCTGTAAGCCCAATGGTAAGTGAAGGAAATAGTGTCAAATCACTTTTATTCCTGCAACATTTGCTGGGAGGAGTTTGGTGACTTGGGAAACATTGTGGTTTCAGCTACAGCTTCTGAATGATTTCAACATTATTTGGCTTCAGAAGACCGAGTGAAGAACCAGCTTTGTGCTGCTCTGGGATACAGGGCTCGCCTGACCCACATCTTCTGGGCAGCAGCGTCGATGTGTGTCCAAGCAGCCTCCGGATGGGGAGGGAGGTTTCTGTGCTGCAGAGGTGTTTCACCGCTTGTTTTGTGTTTAGGGAAGAGCAACCCATATTGTGAAATCAGCATGGGCTCTCAGAGCTACACTACGAGGACCCTGCAGGACACCTTGAACCCCAAGTGGAACTTCAACTGCCAGTTCTTCATAAAGGATCTGTATCAGGATGTCCTGTGTATCACCATGTTTGACAGGGATCAGTTCTCACCAGATGGTAAGCATGAACATTTGTTTTAGGAAAAGAATGCTTTCTTGTGACTCTGCATACACAGTTCCTCACCAGCAGTTCCAAGAGCCTGTAGGTAGGATTGCTTCCTGAGAAATGTTCTGTAAAAACAACACCTCTTTACTCCAGAAGTTCAATAGCCCTCTGGAGCCAAGAGCTCTGGGCAGCCAGGTTTGATCCCACTCTGGCTTTTTTACCAGACAGAGAGTTATAAGCTTTCATTTTTTCCTTGGAAACTGAACATGGTTTTGGCACTCAGTTGCTTCTAGTACTCTTTAAAAAGTTAAGTGCTTTTTCGGGGCTCTGACACACAGTTGATTACTGCAGATTTGCAAGGTACTGCCCTGACCCGAGTCGCCCTATGTGTAACTATAGCTCGGTCTTTTCTCCTGTGAGGTAACGTGACTTTGCTAGGCCGCTTCCCCCAGTTGGACAGCCAAGTCTGTTTTTTCAGTTCGTGGTAAACCTTTTAACGCGCGCACACACACACACACACACACACGAAAATGTTACATATAAAATGGCCACAAAGAGGGTATACAATTTCTGAATAGGACAGTAAACCTACAAGTAGCAGTAATTGTTCAAGGTCATTGTTCTGGTGAAAAGAATGATACATAAGCCTAATTAAAAGTTGGTTGAGCCAAAATAGTTCAATTTTTTTTTTATTGTCTTTGTAGCGCTACAGCTGACTTGTAAACAGGTTCCATCACTTAACTCTGACCTTCCAGCTCTAAGACAGGAGAACATTCGAAATTGTGTTTCTGAAAGGGAACTGTATTTTTAAAGCCCTTAGATCAAACTGTGACATAAAGGCCTATTTCCCATCCTAATTCCATAGCATTTTTTGTCTTCTAAAAAGAAGACCCTTATTTGTCACTGCTGGCTGATTTACACAGGGCTGAGGGCTAGTCAAACAGGAAGCTTGGGAGCAGTGCTCTGGAACTGAATACATACTATGCAGCATTCCTGCTGAACCTGACACTTTCACATTTTCTAAGCTTGCGTCTTTGCTTAATGAAATTTCTTACTCACTTGCCCAACAGATTTTTTGGGTCGCACTGAAGTTCCGGTAGCAAAAATCAGAACAGAACAAGAAAGCAAAGGCCCCATGACGAAACACTTGCTGCTGCATGAAGTTCCAACAGGTGAAGTCTGGGTCCGTTTTGACCTGCAGCTCTTTGATCAGAAAACACTCCTCTAGGAACACTTTTTTTTAATTTATGAAGGACAACTGAAGCTGACAGCCTGAACATTTTTTTCGTAAAAGATTCCTTGCCCCACACTGGTTATTAAGCAAGAGTTCCTGCTGCTTCCGTATTTCCTCGTAGTTACTGGTTGCGTTTAGTTCCTCGCAGTGTTCAAAGTTGTCGTTGATCTATGCAAACACAAATGTTACTGTATATACAGTACTATAGCTCAGTGCCTTTTTATTATGTTGGAATATCTTGGTTTTGGATGCCAATGTTTCCATTTTCAGGGTCATAAAAAGTATTAAGTAGAAACGTGGCATCAAGATGTATGTGCATTTTACCACTTAGTCTAACATACAGACTGAGGAATGGTTTAAGCTCAGCACTAGAATCATTCCATTTGAACTCTGAAAAGTGATACCCACTGGAATCTTCCCATCTCAGGATGATAGTTTTAAAGATTAAATGCTGAAGAAGCCTTAGCACTGGAGAAGTCTCCAATATATTGTATGTTCTTTAAGAATCAAGTGTAGTTCTTTACTTGACTTAGTTCTGCACTGAAATCAGTAACTGCTACTTGATTTTTATTTCTGCTTCGGTTTGATTCATCATTCTCTGCTGAGACAATGTGGTCATGAAGAATAATTAGAAAAAAATATTTTAAATACTGTGACCCACAATAATGTGGAAAAATACTCTTCAGCTTTTGTTTTTTTCCTAAATGTAAGTTATTTGTGTACATTTCTTTGGTCTTACAGACCTCCATGTGAATCTTGAAGCTTTGACATTGCCAACATGTATATAGAGAGTAAAATATACGTTTATTAATGTAATTTGTCTACAGATGTTTATTGATGCATAGTGATTTTTAAAAAGTCTATTTTATTGTACAGGGGAATGTGAAATAATGAGAAAAACATAGGATTAAATTCAAGAAAAGTTTATTACAAGTTTAAAAGGTTTGCTTGGGGGAACTGTCACCTTAACACAAATCTGTAAAATGAGATTGGTTGAAAGCAAAAACTTTGTCAGCACTAAAATCAGGGATGGTTAAAACAAAAAAAAAGTTTGTTTATAAAAGGTTTGATACATTGTACCCATTTTACTGCCTCCTTAACCTGCTCTGTTGAAAAAGCACAGCATGCAATTCTGAGCAGCGCCTGCCCTTGTTTTCCACAGCGCAGCAATACCTCCTGGTGTCTGACAGTTTCACACCCGGTTGCCGTCTGTGTAACCTCCTGTTACAGGGCTGAGTCAACCTCTGTTACTTTTAACAGTTTTCTGTGGTTCAGTATTTCTAATCCTAAATAAAACTAAATCTTGGCAACTCTTGAGAGATTGTGTTTGTACAGTGGGAGTTTGGAGCTTCTTGAAAAAGCACTGAGGAAACTGTTTTCCAGCTCTGACACCAGAGCTGCTGTGCAGGCCCACTAGCACAGAGACAGGGACCACGCTGGAACAAGGGAGAACCTGGGCTGTAGGGCACTGACAGCAGTTGTTGCTCAGCACTGACTGAAAAGTGCTAGACATCTTCTCTTGCCTAATTATATCCTGCCTTCTCAGAACACTCAAGATGTATATTAAAGTTTGATTTACTGCTTGTACACTGCCCCCAGAAGAAAGTCCTTTGAAACCTTGGTCGTACCCTAGACGTTATTTCGCAAATAATATTTTGCAAGACATTCCCTATGGGAGTTCTGCTGAAGATTTGAACAAACAAAACCAAATCATTGTTTCTTTATCAGTGCTTTCTAAGCCGCTCTTCTGTACCCATCAGCCAACCACACATACAGCCAGGAGCACCTCCTTCTCCTCCTCTTCATTCAAAGAGAGGGTTTGTTCTTAAATCTCAAGGTGACCTCTTTCAGCTTCAGGCAAAATTGCAACAGCTGTAGCTACAATTTTGCAAGCTTTGCCATTCCTTCTACCCACTGCTAACTTTCACACTTCTTGTAGTATCTAATACAGATCCTGCACTGTGTAGAAGAGGGGCCTACCAGACTTACTGAACTTCTCTCATCAGTTCATGTCCCTTCATACAACAATTCCAACAACAATTCCTATAAACCAGAGAACATCAGCGCTGTCTTTGTGGGGCTGAGCCTATGTTAAACCTCCTGAACTAGTAGGGTTTGGCCTGCAGAGCATGGCCTGGAGCTGGAAATAGCAGCAGCATCTCAAACATTTCTTTGGCTGCTGGGTAACTACTTCAGAGCCGCATGTTTAAGACAGTCAGTTTATTGCAGCTTGCCAGAAGACCTGGCCTGTTATCACTTGCTTTGGCAGATGTAACGTATTTTGCAAATGGTACCTTCTGATGGCTGTGCTTGCTGCTGCAGTCAGCTGGAGGACAGGTAACGTCATCGGCTCTTGACATCTTTGGGGTGGCTGATGACTTTCCGCCTTTAAACAGAAGTAGAAACTATTGCCAGTCCATGCAACACTAAGGCTGCTGTTGCCCAGCACAGCTTCTTGCACTAGCTCTTTCCCACACTGAGTCACTCCAGGAAATGTTTGTCTGTCTTTATGACCATTTTTTTTCTTCTAGAATGTGCCATTATCCCGTAACTGCTCTAAACATGCTGGAGTAGCACCTTGGGCCAGTGAGATGTATGAAACTCCGGGGCAAGGGTGGGGCAGGGGGGGCAGGAGTGGGCCAGGTTCAGGACAACATCAGGCTCCCAGCTCAGCTTTGATGTTTTTGTCACTGGGGAGCAAGAGTTCCCTTAAGTATTGTGTAGTGCAGTGGCAGAACCAGAGAGTTTTCAGAAGGGATGAATCAGAGCACGGGGACTTCAAAAAAACAAACCAACATAATTTAAAAAAAAATAATCACTCTTCACTGATCCCAAATGCTCCTCTATCAGGGCAGGCCAGCTGGGCACCCTAGTCTTCTCAGCTTAGGCAGCTGCATTTCCACTCCAGTTCAGTTCACCATTAGTGACCTCTACTGTATTTTGAGTCCAACCAACCTGTATGCTGAAAAAACCCTGTTACGCACCTTAGCTATAGGATGCATTTTCTGGAGTGGTGTGTAGCTCCCTCGGCACAGGCCGCTCCTTTACAGGACCAGCCTGATGGCTTGAGCCAGGACACACACCATATCTCAACCATCAAAGGAAGGACACTGGTTGAGCGAACACGAGAGAAGGCCAAGAGAGCTGGGACAGTTTAGCCAGGAGGAAAGAAGGTTTGGCGGGGGGATCTCATCACTGTATAGAAATAGCTGAAGGGAGGGTGCAACGAGGATGGAGCCAGGCTCTTTTCAGTGGTGCAGTGAGAGGACCAGAGGCAATGGGCATACACTGAAACACTGGAGGTGCCATCTGAGCATCAGGAAACACCTTCCTACTGTGAAGGTGACAGAGCACTGGCACAGGCTGCCCAGAGAGGTTGTGGAGTCTCCATCCTTGGAGGTATTCAAAAGCCATCTGGACATGCTCCTGGGCAACTGTGTCTAGGTGTCCCTGCTTGAGCAGAAGGGGCTGGACAAGAGGACTTCCACAGTTCCCTTCCAACCTCAACCAGTCTGTGATACAAGTATGACCTCACTCTGCTCCCAAAATCTAGAAACTAATAGCAAAAAAACCCTCAAAACCCAAAGCAAGTATGAACAGTAAATCCTTTCAGATCTTCCAGTAAAGCACCCAGGAGATATTCCATGGCTTGACCTGTAGGGCTGGCTGCCAGGCTGCATGCAGAAAATTCATGAAACTTCCTACCAAAAGCCACTTTATTTCAAGGCTCAGCTTGACCATCAATGCTCTGCTTTAATACATCCTGCTGCCTGAAGGCTCTTCCTTCACCAGCACTCCTTCCTCAGGAGAAATACACAATAGAGCAGAATTCACCATGAAATTTAAGTTTTAGCAAATACTGTGCTATGCAGCCAAGAAAGAGAGCCCTCATCCACTGTAGCTGTTGTGTTGCCTCTCAATAAACAGCACATTAGCTCTTACCTCTTTGTCTGGTGGACCTCACTAGCAATGTAGGCATGTGGTATCTTCAGCCACTCAACTGCATCCATACGTTGCCGGCTCAAAGGAAGCAGTGGCAGTTCCGCTTTACTGAGTTGGTTCAGCTCTCTGGTAGAACACAGTCTTCCTGGCAGGAAAGTAACAAGCGCTTTGTGTGAACATCTACCATCACAAGCAAGGATAGCCCCCCAGTACAAAACACTCCCAAGGGATACCAATTGTTTAAAATACCTGTCTCACACTGCTTGATAATGCCTGTCTCAATAAACTTTCTTTGAATGTCTTTTAACAGAGGATCCTGTAAAGTTGGTATTGAAACCTGTGACAGAGACAGTTATGTCATACTTATGCACCAACAGAAGCACTTTGTCAGAGAGTCTCAAAAGACCAAAGTCAGACGTAAATGTCAAGGTACCGTTGGTTAGCAGGGAAGGAGCATAAACCTCATTTTTTATGAATAAAAACATGAGGCACAGACCTAAGTGGCCTGAGAAACACTGAGCATCTCGGCTCCTAATGCAGGCCATAACGCATTCAACAACTCTGCTACACAGTTTGAACACAGACATGAGATCTGGCTCCTGGAGGCAGTTGGTCTTGATGAACCCTGCCTGGCATGTCGCAATTAAGTATCAGCTCAGTCCCCATAGCTGCTGAGGGCTCACAGCACCCAGAGGGGGTTTCGAGAATTGCACTTCATGGATTTGTGTCCCGAGTCCCACTTAACTCTTCTGTTAGGTACCCAAGTCTTTGGTACATTTGAGTGAGCTTCTGTAAAAATCATCTGAACTGTCAGATTATTTCCTTCTACAGGGCACCCACCCAGCTTGCCTAGGAACTCACCAACCCTTGTTAGACATTACACTTCCCACACTGCCACAGCGAATTTGAGATGAGGAAACAAACCTCCCCCCACCATTTGCCTACTGTGCCTCCAAATTGGGGCTTAGTATGGATCCAAACCACATTCCTGGTGAAAACCATTTTCAAACACTCTTGGGCTTAAATGCAGTAGGAGCTGGGATCCATGTTTGTTCAGTTAATAAAACTACAGTGTTGCGCTACACCAGCCCCGTAGCAGCACATCAGTGACACTCTCTGCCTCCTCTCTAACCATTAACTTCCTGCTGGTCAAAGGGTCCCTGTAAATCTCACAGCATAAATAACCATCACACCTTCCAGCAGTCTGTACACGTCTTCAGGAAGAATGGATTGTACTCTGACAGGTCATAAGCTTCCAAAGCCACATAGCCCTGTGGGAGAAGCAGGTAGCGGGTCAGGTCTCAGAAGCTAACGGTGATAAAACAGTGAGAGAGCAGCTAGCCTGGGTATTACACAGCCAGGCATGGTATGAACACAGGACCAGAAGTGATGGAGGAAAGGACTCCCAAATTTTCACACACTGCACCTCAGAAGGAAGGTGTTTGAAGTGTAACAGGAAAATTCCTCCCATCCATTTTAATTTATCATAGGCATAAATACATAATAAATGATTTCATGAAGCATCTAGAAATAATTACGGGCTAAAATGCTAATCACAACTAAGGTAGTCAAGAAAATGGAAATTTCATTCAAGGGAAAATATTTTGATCAAGAAGGAAACAGATATTAAAAAGAAAAGGAAAAGGAAAAAAGAAAGAAGTGACTGAGCCCTCACCAGCCATAGGCCTAGGCAAGTTACCAGTCTGTGAGATGTGAGCTCCAAGACTAGGTCATAAGCATGCTTTTCTGTCTATATAGAGGGGTAAAGACCTGAACCATATCTAATGGTCCAGACCACAGCTCCATCTCATCAAGAACTCTGCCTGCAACAAACTTCATATTCTGCAGTTCAAGTTCCCTATGACCAGAGTTAGCGGGGGAACAGCAAGTACCACCACTTGTCATTCACTATTGATTGCAAGACCAAAGAACACCAGATCAAACAGGCTATCAAGAAGCTGAACAGAGACTGAGGTCGACACACTGATCAAGGCTGATGCTGAGAAAGGTGAACTACAACCATTTGTCTCCAAATTATAATGTTCTGTTTACAGCCAATAAGCCAGGATTTACATTAAATTGCATCAAATAAGAGCTGTACAGATGACAAAAAACATGTAAGAAAAAAAAAAAAAAAAGAACAGAGGCCACAAGTGATGCCCTAAGAATACTAAGAACAGGGCAAGCACATAAAATATTTCACCTTACTACTCTCAGTCACTCTTCCAAAACCTTGCAAATTAAGTTTTTCAACTTTCTTGTGCAGATGATTCTCCAGGGGTCCCAGGAAGAAACGGGAACATCTGGGGCATAGCCCTCTAGGTCTCAGCCCTACGCAGTTCTTTTTGGCTCTCTGTGGATGTGATTTCAAGTTGAGAGTTGGAAAAACCATACTTTAACTTGAACAGTTCAGGAGTGCTGCAAGATGAGTCCAAACCCAAAGAAGTGGGATCTACAGTAGGTTTAAGAGGTCACTGTGTTGAAGGTGCTGAAACGGGCGAGTGAGCCAGGCCCCAAGGGCCTGTGCTGTTCCCAGGCACTCAGCAGGCAGCTGGGCAGCTCCATGGGGCTTGAGCTACTGCTGAGCATGAACATTGCTGCCTCTGCTCCACAGGATCTGACAACTCCCCAGAAAGCAAGCAGCAGCTGCATTCACCGTCTCCGGTTTCTGTCCGTGGAAAGCTTTAAGCCCTAACATGCCTCAATTTGCAGAGTTTTAGTGTCCCCTCTTGGTTTATTATTACATATCACCCCATTACAATATGTGCAGAGACCTCTGTTGATTGTGCTAGGTGCTGTGCAGCACACCCATGTTTGATCCCTTCATGCAGTTGATGTATTTTATCACTCACACATCCCTTGGCAGAAAGAGCAACAGCCTGCTCTTCAAAATGAGACAGAAGGGTCTCTTACTCTGTTTCAGCACACAACGCCTACAATATCCTGGACTACCAGAAGCTGAGTTGTGGCTAAGACAGCAGCAACCCAGGCTGGGGAAACTTCCCCCTCCTTGCAGGCTGCAGCATGGCACTTCTGCCGATGCTAGAAGAAAAGTAGAGCTGCTGCCATCTTCATGCTATGACCAACCACCTCAATATACATCTGCAGTCCATGTCCCTGGGACTGGGGGTAAGGAGGAGGTGAGAATGGGGGTGAAAAGGAGGCAGATTTAAGACAAAAAAACCCACAGATGAGCAGGTCACTGGAACAACAAAGAGTCAAGGAAGGGAGGTAAAGGAGGAATGCTCAGATGGCGTGAAAAAAGAGGCAGAAAAGTGAGCTGACAGAAAGACTGAGATGGAGGAACATGGAAGGACAGTGAGGAGAGAGTTACAGGCCAGGAATAGAATGGAGGAGAGGAGGAGAAGGAAGCTTTGGAAAGCAAAGGACAGTGGAGAACTTGGAGGAATCATCAGAAATGACAAGGAGAGGGAAACACAGCACTGGGGAGTCTGACATAAGAAAGAGGGGCAAAACAGTTGAGAGACTTGGGGATGGAGTAAAAGGGTTGACTGGAGAGAGAAAGAGAGCAATAGGAGAGCCGGGAGGAAGAAGAATAGATATGGAAAGGGAGAGTGGATCGGTGACAGAGACAGGAAGGTGAGGAGATCTGGGGAACAGGACAGGGAAAAAAGCCTAATAGCAGGGAGGAGAGCAAGAGAAAATGGACAAAAAGAAGGGAGAGGAGGGAAAAATGCACAGCCAGAAGTCAGTATATTAACCAATCCACAGAATTGTCTTAAGCTCTGCAAAATCTATCATATATTTTTGGGATTAATGCAAACTTATGTAAAGTAATTGTCCTATTACTGTGAAGGGCTTCAGCTTGCTTTTCACACATGCTGATGATAGAGCCGACACCACAGAGCAAGGAGAAAAGGTGGAGGCTGACCACTGGTGCTGTGCTTGTTCAGGGAGAAGGACACATCCCAATACACCAGTCATTGCTTTTGGAGCACACCCAGCAAAGTCCTGACCTGACACAGAAGCTTGCAAGATGGACTGATGCAGACCCAGATATGTACATATCCTAAATCCCAGGACTTCAGCAGTAGGACTGGCTCAGCTCTTTGTTGTTACGCGCAGTTTAAGTGCATGGGTCTTTCACATCAGACCTTTGAAAAAGAGATCATTTGCTCTCATTAAAACAACACAGCTCCCATGACATTTTCATTTCTGGATGGGAAGCTTGCTTACAGTCTCGTAACTCCACTGTGCAGTGGTTTCCACTGACAACAACACCCTGCTCTACATGAAGTACTATTCTATTTCTGGCAGATGATGTAACTGCTCTTATTGCTCTATATATCCACTCCTGAGATGCAGAAAGTTGAGTCATGGGATCTTATACTCAACAGTGGTGTGAAATTCAGAGCAAAACCAACACGTATTTCCTAAAGTGACTGCAATTTTTATGAGTACTGAAACACACAGATCTACAGAATCCATGAGTTGGGTCTATTCACCTGTGTGCAGACTTAAGAAAATTGTTCGTGTCTCCCTGTTCCCTCCTTTTTTTTCTTCTATAAAGCTTGATCAGTAGCATCCAAGGCCACGAACACATTTCACTCATGCTCTGCCAACATACTGCAGTACTGCTGTAGCTGAACTCCTGAGACATAACAGTGCAGTCCGCTCCCTGGTCACAGACTCAGCCTTCTGCTTCAGCTGACAGAGCTCAAGGTTTTCCCTCTAAATGGTCCAGCTCACAGAGGGAAACACACCACAATATGGTGTCTCAGCATATTGAGACCCCAGCATGTGCTCAATGCACCAAACAATGCTATTGTTTGTATCTGATGACGAACTTAAACAAACAGCTGTAACGAGGTATGTCACCATGACAGAAGTCCTTGGGAAAAATAAGTTACACGTAGGGTATATCTGAACTCCAGGCTACTCAACTGAACAGCAAGTAACAGCTAAAACCCTGATCTTGTCCACAACCCTCTGTATGCAACCCTCTCCATGACATAAATTTACTACTTGTTGTTACCTTCTTTTTACAGTAGTTTAAATAGAGAGAGAGTTGTTCTTCTTTCCTTTTCTGTATTTCTTCGCTTGACTGGCTGTTCATTTTGTCCTCAATTTTCTGCAGCAGTGGCTCTGAAACATCCTCAAGCCATTTCTTGTAAAGGATCTCCTTCTTTCTCAGACTTAAGAAATCATTGTGCCTTAAATATCTGTCCACCTCCTAAGCAATGAAAAATGAAAACCATACAACTTTGTCATGGTTTAACCCCAGCCAGCAACTAAGCACCACACAGCTGCTCATTCCCCCCCCACCCAGTGGGATGGGGGACAGAATTGGAAAAAAAAAAAGTAAAACTCATGGGTTGAGATAAGAACAGTTTAAAAGAACAGAAAGGAAGAAAATAATAATAATAAAATGATAATAATAAAAGAATTGGAACATACAAAACAAGTGATGCACAATGCAATTGCTCACCAGTCACTGACCGATGCCCAGTTAGTTCCCGAGCAGCGACCCCCTCAGGCCAACTCCCCCCAGTTTATATACTAGGCGTGACATCACATGGTATGGAGTACCCCATTGGCCAGTTTGGGTCAGCTGTCCTGGCTGTGTCCCCTCCCAACTTCTTGTGCCCCTCCAGCCGTCTTGCTGGCTGGGCCTGAGAAGCTGAAAAATCCTGGACTTGGTGTAAACACTACTTAGCAACAACTGAAAACGTCAGTGTGTTATCAACATCATTCCCATACTAGATCCAAAACACAACACTATACCAGCTACTAGAAAGAAAATTATCCCAGCTGAAACCAGGACAAACCTATTGGCCAACCGCATCAAACATTCCATGGGTGGAGCTACACAGCTTGGCTGACCTGATCTGCCTGGTCACTGCTGCAAGGGCCCTGTTTTCCAGCCCTTCTTTCTGCCCCTCCCTCTCTCCACTTCCCACTACTTGTTTCCAAGCTCTCCCTTGCTCCCGCTCTGCCATTCAGACTCTAATTTTTTAAGCAGTAGTGCAAGACTGGCAGAAAATCATTCACTTTCTCCCACCAGGTTAGTGAGCCGAAATCACTTCAGAGCACAGGTCTGACAAGCACTGGACTGTGCAAGACAGGCAGCAGGAGAAGGACATTTTCCCTGCAACAGTGGCAACCTGCTAGATCAGATCAGCCCCCCTGTCCTTCATCCACAGGCCCACCATCACTATCTAATCACACCCACAGAACAAAAAAGTTGGTGACTTTCCTGTTTGCACCTAAAGACAGATGATTCCTAAGCTCATATTTAGGGTTACTACTGCAGTCCGATCCCAAGGAGAATGAGGAAGCCAGAAATTTGTACTTCTAGATATAGTTTTTCAAGAATACAGACAACTCATGAATCACTGATGGAGAGAAAAAAAATTGACATGCAGGAAAGCACACAGCAAAAGAGAGAAGAGATACCACTTCTTACCCTCACAAAATAATTTTCTCTGTCCAAGATGCACTGAGAAGCAATGATGTCTTGACTTTCATCACGTGCTGCCTAACAAAACATCAAAAAACCACATGAAATAAAAACAGGACTCACAGTAGGAGTTAGAATTACTTTTGAATTCAAAGTAATTACTTGTGTTGTGATTAAAGGCACATTATTCCATAACCCAGCTGGCAGAATAGCACAGGCAGGCAAACCCTTGAGAGACTTGTTCTGAACACTTAGGTTAAATGTAGCAACAGAAGAGTGTGGGAAGAAGCACAATGTGCATGTTCAGCAGGACCAGACCATACACCTCCCTGGCCACTCCTCACCACCACTTGCTCCTTCCCGCTGTTGCTCCCATGTGCGCAATGAAGGTAGCAAGAGGCATCTCTCCGCACTTTCATTTTCAATACAGATACAGCCACGCTATAAAAATAGCAATCAAACAAATTAAAACTGTGATGATGTATTATGTCTAGGAATTCATAAAAGCATAAAAGGAAAAATAGAGGAAAACAGTGAAGTGTAAGAGGAAAGATAATGAGAAAAACCCCTCCAAAGGAGGAAACTGCCTCACTGCTGTATCTGCTCATGAATTTGTCTGCATTTTAAATCTCAGTTACTGTTGTGACATCAGCCAAGTTCTCCTCTAGCATCACCCTCATCTTACTCTTTCTGAAGATCAGAATAGGGAGAAATTGTTCCCTGGATCATGAATATCAGGACACCAAAACATTATTTAAGAACAACAGCCCTTGCATTGCACTGCTGTTGTCAGTTTGGTTTTAAAACAGGTAATTCCTTGTAACATGTGCCTGCAACTCCTGCACTCCAGCCAAGGAGCAACACAGACTGAATTCGTCTATCATTTGGGGATGGAGTCCCTCCAGGCAAGATTAGAGCACACACACTTCCCTATGATCAGGCAGCACCAACTCTGTGGGTTAACCAGAAGGATCTTGTCTTCAGGAGTCAATCAGCAGCTTTTATAAGCAAAAAGTTCACAAAGAATTTTAATTCCACGGCAAAATTATCCTGAAAAATCCGGTATAAAAAAAAATCACCAGCTTTTCAGCATTACGCTAAAATTTCAGGACATAAGTGGCAATGCAGGAAACTAAAAGACAACCTGTTTAGACAGACCATCTCAGTTAAGCTAAAACAAATTTACAATCTGAGATTAAGCTTTCTGGGACTAACCCTCAGTTCAGACACCGATAGGAACTTGCTTAGCCTAAGAGAACAGGCATGCAACTGAGTTCCTACAGCTTAACAAATGACATTAGCTGCTTTGCTGTGTATGGCACTCTCACAGCCTGACCCAACTGAGAAATAAGGCTCAGCTAGTGCATCGCATGATTGTCATCACTTTCAAGTTTGCATTTCACAAAAGTTGCACAGATGCCAATACCAGCTTAGGTATCACTAAAAGTTTAAATCCATTTCAGTACATCCATACTAAATATTTCTACCAACACAAGTTAATCCTCAAGTGACCTGGTTTTACTTAGATGTAAAATAGAGGCAGGGCTGAAACATTCACGTTTTGTCTGTTTGACCTGCTGCCTAGGTCCCGTGGTTTCCACAGATGGATTCAGAGTCATCCCTGCTGTGACCTTCTTGTGCCATTTAAAAACTGAGCTACAGCCATCGCATTTTTGCACGAGCCTACCATGCCAGTGGCAGCGCAATACTCAAGGAATGCATCTGATGGAAAATTAGCCTGCTACTCCCTGTGCTTAGTATTAATTTTTAATCCAAATAAGCAGTGTAGTTTCCAGTCATGTCTGCCTTGATCCCGTTGACTAGCTCACACTCCAACAGGCTTGTTATCCTGAGATGAGGAGGACATCATACATCAGACAAGCAGGGAGGAGACAAGCAGTATAAAAAAAACAAACACACACAAATGAGAAAGGGGAAATCTAAATTTCTGGCATGTTTAAGACCCTTTCATTCTACTATCTGAAACAACTGGCATGTTGCATTACACCTGACAGATCTACTTCACATCATCACAGAACCTTTCTAAAACTAGTGTTGGAGAATGGCTCAGAGAGCAAGGACATGAATCCACAGAACAGTTGTACGAGCAGAGCCTGTTCTGAACTTAGTATAAGTAGCAAGACTAGGCCTCGAGTCCGAGCTGAAACTGCAAGTCAGGCTGACAACAGTAAAACAGCAAGGACACTGCGACCTTGAAGAGTATCGTAAACCAATCAGAAGTTAACCCGTGTGCATCTAGTTGCTTAAACCAATCAGAAGTTAACTCGTGTTAACCTAAACTGTATAAATAAGCGCTATTCGGGCTAATAAAGTGAACTATGCTTTATCACTCACATTGAGTCGACCCAGCGTGTTCCTCCACCGCCAGCAAACTAGTAGTATACCTTAATAGCACCGGGGAGACATGGCCATCTTTCCAGATGAAAAGAACCACTAGCAGAACATACTCAGAACACACATTGATGAACAGGTGAAAAGTTTTCCTTCAGGATGATACACATCTGAAGAATCCTTACAGAACCAAAGGAGTTAGGTCTCCTTCGACTGAAGGAGTTAGGTTTCTTCTCCCTGGAGAAGAGAAGGCTCAGGGGGAACCTTATCACAGTATGCCAGTACTGAAAGGATGGCTACAAGGAGGACAGAGGCTCTCTCTTCACAAGGAGCCACATGGAGAAGACATGGGGCAACGGGTACAAGTTGCATTGGGAGAGGCTTCATCTCAATGTAAGAAAGAAATTTTTTACAGTGAGATCAATCATTCTCCTGGAACAACCTCCATTCTCATGGAACAACCTCCCCAAGGATGTGGTGGAGTCCCCATCACGGGAGGTTTTCAAGATGCAATTGGACAGGGTGGTAGATAGTCTCATCTAGTGTCACTTTCCCATGAAATGTTGGACCAGATGATATTTCAAGGTCCCTTCCAGCCTGGGCTGTTCTATTAGTCTATGGTTCTGTCGTGGTTTCAGGTCAGCTCAGCCGGTAACAAAGCACCACGAAGCCGCTCACTCACCCCCCACCCCCTCGCCTGGCCACGTTGGGATGAGGAGAAAATACAAAGGCAGGCTTGTGGGTCAAGACAAGGACTGGGAGGGATCACTCACCACTTGTGGTCACGGGCAAAAGACAGGCTCAACTTGGGTAGAAACAAAATCAATTTAATTTACTACAAATCAAATAAAAAACAAAACACAAGGGTATTAGGAAGGGAAACTAAACATCAGAACACCTTCCCCCCACCCCTCCCGCCTTCCCAGCTCAGCTCCATTCCCGGTGCTTTCTACCTCCTCCCCCCGGCGGCACAGGGGAACAGGGGATGGGGGTTTGGGTCAGCTCGCCACACATCGTCTCTGCCGCTCCTTTCCTCAGGGGGAAGATTCCTCACTCGTCCC
>VYZV01017185.1:21158-42073 GCA_013401275.1 Pandion haliaetus | reverse complement strand
TAGAGGCGGGTCCAACATTTTGGCGCATCCAACATTTTGGGGCCGCAAATTTACCAGCAGCTTCTTAAAGGGGCCGCCTCTGCAGCCCCCCTCCCCTGCCACCAAGGAAAACCGTGCCACACAAACCCGTAACAGGTTCTAACTAGTCACAAGCTTGTTTAAGGTTTTATGGGAAACTTTTCCACATACCTAATTGCATGCAACTCAAAGCTGCCTCAAAAGGATGCAAGGGCTCGATAAAACCCATGGAATTGCTATTTCCAGAGTTCTTTGTTCCCCTTACCTACAAGAAATATATCTCAGGTTTTGCAGGACTTTGCAAACAACCATTCTTCATTCCTCCCTTCATACCTTCCATTCCATTTCATTCCTCCACTCATACCTTCACACAACAGAAGTCTTACTGTGTTAGCCAATCTTTGGTACTATTTTTCTTCCCAAAATGTCTACTGCAGTCAAAAGTATTTGCTGCGCCACTCTGCTAGTGCTGAGGAGAACCTCTGGATAAATGTAAAAAAAGGAAAAGGTCTGCATAAAAAGCCAGCCTGCTTTACAAAGATCACGTTCTTATCTAGGTTCCACAATCAAGCTACGAACTGGGATAGAATGGTAAGAAGTTCACCTAACATCTTCACGCTGTGCTGCCTTGCAAACCTTGTTATTTTTGTGCAGGAAGTACAACAAAGCATTCTTGCAGCAGTTCTCAGGAATATTTCAGGATAGGGGATGGAGAACATTTCACACAGATGAAACAGAAACAATGGAGATTGGAATATCCCAATTTAAAGCCATGATTTTAACGATTTGGGCGCTCTTCTTTGAAGAAACATATATATATAGGTCCAATTCTACCTACTCACAGTTTAAACACCTATTGTAATATCAGACCGCTTCTTACTGAGTCAGGAACCTACCCATGCATACATAAGACAGGCTGCGATACAATTTCTGAATGTACTAACACTGCTGACCAGCCTCAACTTTGGGGTTCCTCTGGAAGATTCATGCAATACTTGAACACTAGACAGACTCAACCTACAAGCTGACAGGAAGGACAGAGCACACACATGTTCCTGTAATACACGTTTCTGAGCATTCCTAGGAGGGTCGGAGTAAAGCACAAAGTTTGTGCTGAGGAGGACTCACAAATAAACTCAGGCACATGCCATGACAGCAGTCCTGGAGCACAGACAGACAGACCAGATCACTGTTCAGAACTTCAGCAGTACTAGGTGGCCAGTTCCAAGACAGGAGCTCAATTAAACCTAAATATCCTGGGATGCCAGTTATAGATACTGGTTTCATGTGTCCTGAACTTTGCTACTTCACAGTAGAATCTACAGCTGAAGGAATGTTGAGAGTCACTCACCTGCCAAGGCCTTTGCTGAGCATGTTCTCTCACAGGTCTCGGACACGTAAATCTTAGTAGCCAGGGAGTCTCTGAGCTATACATACTACGCATTTTTGGACTGGTCTGGGAGAAACATTAAAACATTCAAAAACATATAAAACTCTTGTATAAACAGCAACAACCTAGTTTTCTCAATTCACACCAAACAATGAAACAAATCTCTAAAGGAATTCTAACTGCTGATATCAGTTAAGTTAAACAGAGAGATAAAATATCAGGTGTATAGTCAGACACTCCCTCTGATAGTAATTGTCTGTCCTCATCTCCATGAGCAATGGAGAGTACATTTTGTTTCAAAGAACAAAGTGATTCATGAATTATTCCAGAATGCTTGTCAGCTTTGAAAACATTTCAGAGTTATCAAATTCCACCTCCTGACTTTTACTTCTTTCCTTTGTGCCTTTTTCAATTACATAAAAGTCACTTTCAAACAACTGCTACATTCCACCATAGGGATGGCTGCATTTTAGTGGTTTTTAAAGATAGTTCTACCACATGAACCACATGAGCCACTCACTCACTCCTCCCACCCCGCAGTGGGATGGGGAGGAGAACTGGGAAAAAGAAGTAAACTCGTGGGTTGAGATAAGAACGGTTTAATGACTAAAGTAAAATAAAATTTAATAATAACACTAATAATAATAGAATAATAATGAAAAGGAGTATCACAAAAAAAAACCCCAAGAGAGAGAGAAATTACACCCAAGAAAAGACAAGTGATGCACAATGCAATTGCTCACCACCTGCTGATGGATGCCCAAGCAGCGATCCAGGCCTTCTGGCCAATTCCCCCCAGTTTACACACTGAGCATGATGTCCTATGGTATGGAATACCCCTTTGGGATAGTTTGGGTCAGCTGTCCTGGCCATGTTCCCTCCCAGCTTCTTGTGTACCTGCTTGCTGGCAGAGCATGGAATACTGAAAAATCCTTAGCTTAGGATAAGCACTACTTAGCAACAACTAACATCAGTGTGTTATCAACATTTTTGTCACACTAAATCCAAAACACACTGTACCAGCTACTAAAAAGAAAATTAACTCTATCCCAGCCAAAACCAGGACACCTCTAATGTACATGCACCAGTACATTTGGGTCGATTTATAACAGAGACAGTAGAACCACAGAGGCAAAATGCTCTTTACATGAACCTCTATTTGTTTGAGATTCACTGGAGACACATTGCTTCCAGGAAACAATGTGTTCACAAAATTATTTGGGTAAAGAGCAGACCAAAAGAAAAGCTTACTTCTGCAGAGATACTAACCTCCACACTCTTCAGCCAGATCTTTCAGCTATGAAAAAAAATCTGTTCTTCAATTATTTTTGGCAACACCTAGTTAAAAGAATCTACAAAGACTCTCCGAACTGGGTATTTGTACAAGATAACCACATTTTTTTGTACAAGGCAACTTTTAAGTGTTTGCTCTATCCAATCCAGCACTTCAGTGATACTATGACTCCCAACTGACCTCTCTAGACTGCAGATTCAAATCTCTTACTATTGGTTCAAGGTGAAGTCTTTAATCTACACTTTATTTGCTTCATTTCATATTCCCTGCTCTTATGCACTGACAGACACATCTACCTGAATATTCCTGCCTCCTCACTGAAATGCTTTCCTGTCTTTTCTGACTGAAAGAGTCAGAAACTACAGAAAAACATAGGTCGGAAGGGATCTCTGGAGGTCATCTGGTCCCACTGCCTGCTTGAAGAACAGCTAACCTCATAGACAAGATTGCTCAGGGCCTCGCCCAGTCAAGTTTTAAAAATTTCCTTCCTCAAATTTGCAAGCTCTTATCTTTCACTCCAACTGCATCTATAAAAGAAAAACCCTCACTGCTGCCACATAATCCAGGACAAACCAAAGTAAGGAAAAAAGCCAATGTAACGCACATGGTATCAATGACTTTCCTTCCCTCCTGCATAACTTTGCGAGGTTTCTATTCTTTTATCATACACAAGGAAAACTAAATGATTTGTAGTGAAATAGGTCACAACATCCCAATCCTCTACTGTATTTTTTTCAGCCCTTGTAAGACAGCTTCCAAACCCAGAAATACATACTAGCCTTAGCACTGTGGCAGGCTAGCGGGCACTTCCTCTAACGTATTTCCTGCCTTCTCTGTACGGAGGAGACAAAAAGACACAGAGTAAAATAGGGGCTTACAATTAGGACACTACTACATGATTTGGAAAGCAGGTACCCTGCCTCTCTCCATCTGGAAATGAAGATTTTTTTGCTCTACATGTGCCCTGTGGTTTCTGCACTGTTGTGCCTGCCATGGAGGCTGGTATTCCCTGGGAGAAGTCCCCTGCTCTGAAAATGATCTCCCCTTTTTCCAGACAGCCCAAGTCTACTAAGCTCCAGGGAACGCTGTAAAGCATATCTGACCTCATGGTCTCTGAGGAGCAGGGGAAGGACTCTCACAGTTTATTCTTCAACCTGCAGTGACTGATTAAAGGAGACTGTGTGCTATATTACCTACATGGATAAATAACAGCAAGCGCACCCTGATTAGCACTGAACTAATTTCTGATATAAAATAAAACAGGCAAACAGTGAGGACTGAAGAACATCTGGATACTTGAGGTGCTACAAACTTGGTATTAGACAAGTCAACACACTTTCCTATGAGGAATATATCCTGCCTACCTGCAAAGTTGCCATGGGCTCCTGCTTCAGGCCATCTTTTGCAGATTTCCTTCCACTCAAAGCCATTTTGTTCTTCCAAGATAGGGATGCTGTAAATCCCTGGACAAGATTAAGATGAAGAAAATACATATTTTGATAGTTTTTAAGTTTACAAAACAAACAAACAAAAACCCCCACTAGCCTCCTTCTGTCAGCAGTATAGCTTTGTATCAGTAATTTTTTTTAAGACAGATTTCTCTTGCTTCATGAGTCCCATTCAGTACAGCAGAACATTTTTCCCTAAACACCCATCCGCTAAAATTCACACACAGCCTCTGCCCAAACAGGTGTCTTTGCAGTAGCTTTGAGAAGACAAATTTTAATAATTTCTGTGACAAAAAGCAAGTATCCTCACACATGCCCCAGTCCTCTCAAAAGCCCTTCTGACAAGGGCCATGCAGTTTATGCAGGCCATGCCTGTAGCCTCACATGTCACCGTCTCCTCAGCATACGCGGATAGCATCCTTTGGAAGCACTGCTGGCTGCCTTTACTGGTGGCTTGGTCCCAGCTGATTCCCTCAGGTGCCGGGACAGCATGAGGAGAGAACCAGCCTCTAGGGCAAACAGGACAGCTCTATGAACAAAGCCTTGCAGTTTGTGAACGCTAAGCTAACAGATAACATACACCCCTCCAGACGGCCCACAGGCATGGGCCTGGCCCCTCCACCTCGGAGGCAGCGAGGGGGCCAACACCGGTGAGAGGGAAAGACCGGCCCCCCTCGGGACCGCAGCCTGCTCCGCAGCCCGCCCAGCCCCGAGGCGAGACCCACAGGCCCGGGGGGAGACGAGGGCAGGCAGCAGAGCCCCGCGCTCCCCCCTCCCGCCACACTCCCCTGCAGGGATCCCCTCACCGACTCCAGCGAGGCTCCGGGAGGCCCCTGGGGAGGCGGGAAGTGGCTGCGACGGGAGTCACGGCCGCAACGCATAGCAGAGCCCAGCCGCGAAGAAGATGGCGGCACCCCCCTCCCCAGGTGCCACATATCGGCTCTAGCCGCCCCTCCGTGTCCCTCCGCCGGAGAAAGTAGTCCCGTACCCCCCGCCATCACCCCCAGCCTCTCGGGAAGAGGAGGGGCCGCCCGTGAGGACAGCGATCCGTCTCCCCGGCTGCAGGGCCAGCACCCACTGGGTCGTCCCGGGCAGAGGCGGGGAGAGGCGGGACGGAGGGCACGGCCGGATCCCTCCGCGCCCGGCCGCCCAGCGTCCCTCGCTGCCATGGCAACCCGAACCTGGGAGCCCTCCCTCGGGCTCCGTCGTCGTGGGTAGGCCTTCCCACCAATCAGAAAGAGAGCGCCTGGGTGAGTGAGCCAATCAGGAGAGAGAACAGCCGGCCTCCAGGGCAGGTGAGAGGCAAAGCCGACGAAAGAGCCGAGCCCGAAATGAAGGGTAGCGCCGAGCCGAGCCGAGCCGAGCGCCTTCCTCTGTCCCTGAGGTAGGGGCCGGGAGACTACAACTCCCAGCATCCCCTGGGAAGCGCAGCGGGAAGGCGGGCGGCGCGCGGGCGCAGTCGGGCTCCCAGGGGTGCGGGTTGCCTTGGAGACGCCTCAGCCGGGGCCGGGGAGCGGAGGCGGCTCTGGGCGTCAGCGGCGGAGCGGGTCGGGGGCTGTTCGTCCGGGCAACGGGGCTGACGCGGCCAATGGCCGCGATGTGTGGCCCGAGAACCGCCTGGCTGGGGGCAGAAAGAGGAGGGCAGCCTGGGTGCGCTGCCCCGGCCCCGGCTGCCTCCTGGCTGTGAGCCCGAAGGGGGGGAGGCTGTGAGCCCGAAAGGGAAGGCTGTCAGCGACGGCCACGGGGCCCAGCCCCGCCGTGCTAAGCCGTGCGGCCTTCTGCCAGGCTTCTTGTAGTGCTTGGCATCTGGCCACGACCCCCTAACCGGAATGCCTCGCATTCCTTCTTGGTTAGAAATTCAAATACATCCTCATTGCTCAGGAAGTAATAACAAATGCTCTAGCTTGATGTCTTTATGATGGGCTGTTCGCTACACTGCCTGATAAGCCTGATAGCTTTATTTACTTGCAATATTAATTTCCAATACCCTCGTGTAAAATAAACCCTTCCAGCTTACCTAGCAAGAAAGCCACAAGGTTTATCCAGAGTTTACTGAATTCTCTTACAAGATTTCATACATTATCATGTAATACTGACTCATGAAACTCAAGTCGAAACTTAAATCTGATATATGATATGGCTGTACTCTAGTGATAAGAAAATACCAGTTTTCTACTAATTAATGATGCTTTGAGCACAATGGCATGAACAGAACTGTCGGTCTGCAATTTTTGCCAGCACCTAGTAGCTGGCCAGGATTGAAGTAAACAAGATGCCTACTGGCAATTCTCTGAAGATTTAACTGGCATTTAACTTCTCTTGTTGCTGCTGATGCAGACAGCCAGAGATACCATCACATGAGAGAAATGTAGGATTTCTCCCCAAGCAGTACCCCAGTAATGTCCCACTAACCCAGAGGTCTAACAACAACCATGTTAGTGCTGACTATTTAAAAAGAAAATAATTTTTACTTTGAGCCAAGCCTGGCCCAGAAACCAACACCCCCTCCACTCACCCCAATTTCTGCTCTGATCTGTTGGTTGTAGCAAGTTTTATCTCATTTCTCAGCATTTTCACTGTGGACTGTTTCCTCAGTGACCGGAAAATTAAATGCCAGGAAAAAAAGAACCCAGAAATACTTAGACTATAAAAATGTAACTGGACTTTTATGGCCTTCCTGATAAAGGTGACTGTCTTCCTGCTGGTCTATTCTGCTGCTCTCTTGTTTTTAGGATTTTTATTTTGTTATGTTGCTTTTCTGAGGCCTAGCATTACTTCTGCTGAAACTCCTAAATTCCACTTGGAGGAAGATCTGCTTTCCAATATAAAAGGGGAGGGGAATGAACATTTATACATCTATTTATTTTTACAGAACAGAAGGAAAATGAACCAACTCCAGGCTTTGCTGAATGACAGTCTTATCAGAACAAAGCATGTGGAAAACGCAGCTATCATCGACATAAAGGAAAGAAAAGTCTGTGCATCAACCTTTGGCTTTAATGTAAGAGATCAAAGAGTGTCCTAGGAAGTGAGAGCAGAGGTAGAAACTCTGGTAATCTAGAGCACAAAGTAGTGATAACGGCAGGGAGCAAAGCGCTCTATTAAGTACACTTGCTTCTTTCAACCTCAGAGACTGAGTTACAGGGGTACAGCCTAGCTGCTGTGTTGAGAGGCTAACTTGCAAAATTGATTTCTAATTTCACATCTTTGATTTTTGGAAGAAAGATGCCATTTAACTGGCATTTTCAAGGAGTCCTTTTTAACCACTTTGTGCTCAATGATTCCACCAGCAAAGCAGATGTAGGCAGGTCCATTCTCTGGCACTGAGACATGCTGGTATGGAATGTGCCATGCCCATACTATAACCCCAAAACAGAGTGGCTGTACCAGGTTGCCTATGGGGAGCGGTCCTGAGCCATTCTAATATTGCAAACTGTGGCTTGGAATTGTTTGGGAAAGTGCTTGCTGCCCCAGGCCAAAACTCTACCTGGACTGGTCTGACAGTACTCAGAACTGCTCCCTGGCACCTTAAATTTGCTGGTATAGATGTAGCTTATCTATTTTCATTGTCTGTCAGCTGATAAACAGCAGAATAAGACTACTTCTGGTCATATCTTATTATATGACAAAACTAATATGCACTCCTTGACACGGTCTGTGAACTTTCTAGTTCACAAATGCTCCCCACACCACAGTCATCCTTATGTCTTTGGAAGGTACCACTTCCTCTCCTAATCCCCATGATAGCAGCTCTCAAACATTTCCAGGCGGTTTTCCCAGGGGTACATATTGCTACGCTACACATGCTCAGAAGAATGTGTTCAGAAGATGAAGCTTTTGTTAAGATGGCCCCAACCCTGGGGACAGATTCTCAGTAGAGAGAGAACTTTAACATGTAAATGATCTTTAATATAAACCACAGTTTTTAGAAATGCCAGCCTGCTGGCTCTTCAGCAAGGCAGATTACATGCTGAGGTCCAGAGCAAAGTCCTCAGCCGCTGTAAATTACCACCAGATACACTGACTTGAAAGAATTTCAGCTCAGAAGGGATCATTGGATCATCTCATCCAACCAGCTGCATATAAATCTGTCAAACCAGTGACCCAGTTACACATACACTGAGCCCCAAGAGCTCATTGACCTGAACAGATTTGTGACCTGTGTAGACTGCTTCACTGAGGTGTGACGATCTGGTCTAGACTTGCTAAAAGTTACACTTCCCCATTGAAGACTAAGAATATTTGCAATTGGCACCCTTGGGTGAGCTCTGCACAAGCCCGGTGAAGGCTGCATCCTACACTATATTGCCTTTCAACAGAAGGGTCCGGTCGCCACAGGGCGCATTGCCTACCTAGAGAAGTGTCACTGAGTAATGGGACTACATAGATAGTAATCATGAACTAAGCAGGTTGTATCAAATGAGACTTTAAAAATATAGTGATATGAGATGTGAAATGAGCTGAAATGAGAGAGTGAAATGAGACTTTAAAAATAGGACTGTACAGAAACTAGGCCTAGTTTCAAAGCCAGGCAGATTTTTTTTGTGTAATTTTGTTTTTACATCATAATTTTAAATGAACTATCAAAGACAGTGGGGGGGTAGAAAGCAGTTCATCATTGCAAAGGCATGCATTTTTGGTCCATAACACTTGTTGTGTAACACAGGTGCCACCAGAGAATGCTTTAAACCTCATCTACACTTTCTGTGAGAACTTATTGCAAGTTAGAAGGGGAGGACTCTACTTCAAGGAGAAGTACTATAAATGTGTCCGCGCAGATGAGCATTCCATCTATCTTCAAAATGTATGTTGACAAGAGCTGTGGCTATCCTGAGAAATCTGGAGACTTCCCACTTCCTTCCCTCGCTGCCTAGTTACATGAATACTGTAACACAAGCAGAAAGCCTTCACATGCTTCTTTCTTTCTTTCTCTCCGTATCACCTTCCCAGCAGGTGTGGAACGAAATCGGTGCAGAATACAAAAAAGTGTCAGCTGTATAATACAAAGTTGATGGGTAACACCATTCATTTCCCTAACAACAGCTGTAGGGCTTGTCATGTTCTTTAAATCAGTTCATCTCCCTAAGCTAAGAAAAAACTACCACTTCATTTTTTTTCTGGGTTGGTTTCTTGCCTCATTAATTAATTAATTAGTCAGGTAATAGAAGGGCCTGGCAAGCCCAGGGCTGGAATAAGGTAGCAGGAGCAGGTAAATGGGTCAGGGGAGAGAAGAGACATGGGTGAGCAGGACCTTGTTTGATAGCTTACTCAGCCCGTGGGACTCCAGCCTCAGTAATTCACCTATGAAATTCTGAAACAGAAACTGAGGACACAGCTGCATGCAGCCATGCTTGAGATGGCAAAATTTTGTTACTACTGCCAAGTCACATATTCTGAAGTAAAAACATCCAACTGGGTCTTATTGAGGTCTTCTTAATTCTTCCCCTCCCCAGTAAATCCATCCTGAAATGAGCTACACAACTTGCAGAAGAAGCTGAGCAGCTCTTAAATTTGGATCCTGTTTCAGAAAAATGCAGTACTTTGCAATGTCTTTTTCTGTTCCTTATTACAAATTAGTGAGGCAGAGTTCGGGAGGCAGGGTTCATACAATACTGGGCATGCTTTCATGTAAATGCTGGTTATTTGTGTTTATCAGTGCTTTTGCATATGAAGTTGAACACTAGGATAACACTTCTTCGAAATGCTGTGCAATAATACATCAATCAATGGAAGTAAGAATAAGCAATATAATAAAGCATTTGACTGACTTGCTTTAATAATCAGCAGTCTTCAGAACATTCACTGTCACTGTTTGTCTGCATCCTGGCTTAGACTTTAAGACAGTATTTGCCTTTTTTTTCTCAAGAAAATGGGGATATTGGCAAGGAAAATGCCTGTAATTGGCGCAAACTGTCAGGCAATATGTATACCTATGTATTTTTTTAGAACATCGTAACCTCACACCAATTTTCCATATTATCTAGCCAGATGGAGGCCTGATCGTTGTGAAGACAAAGGCTTTCATCCTGGTTGCTACTTACAGAGTGGGCATGTATCCCAGTGTGTGCGTGGAAGCTGTAGAGAAACTAGGTAAGAGAAATGGCTGTACCTGTGTGCCTGCATGCCGGCATCTCACTGATTAGCTCTGCCTTTACAAACAGCTTCAAAAATCAATCTGACAAACTACCAAATCCTGAAACTCTAGGAAACTGCACACAGACATGGTTATGACTCCAAGCTAAACCCTCTCCAGACACCACATCCCACTGCGCTCCAAAGCCTCCATGGGTATGAACAGGTTGCCGAACTCTCTTTCCTTGGCTGTTCTGGCACACGTTTTCTGTTAATTACCCTTCAACAAAATGGGACCTGGCAGTCACATTTTCTTGACCTCATATGCCTAATGCTGAGGTCTTAAGCACACTTTTGTAGAGCATCAGCTTTGATACTCTGTTTCACAGCCCACTTCTTCAAAGACACGTGAGTTCTCTAAGGGTTTCAAACTTTCTCTCTCTGCCTAGTCTCTAGGAGAGAGCTGGAGTCTCTTGTCCTACATGTGAATCTTGAGACATCATGAAGCTAGTTTCCTTGCCTCACAGTAACAAAGCACCTCTTCTGTAACAGAAGTGCCCATTTCCTTCCCTCTCCTGCTCAAGTTTCCTTTGTGTGAGTCCTCTAAAGTTCCTCTCTCTTGGGCTCAGTGTTTTAGAGACTTAATGTTAACATCTAGCTCTTTGTTCCCCATCCGGGAATATTGCAGACCAGCTGCAGAACCCCAATTGCATCTCAAATGTAGCTTTTCCTTTGTGTGGAGGTGCTGACAAGGATTAACCACTCTTCATTGGCCTTCGTCTGGGAGATAAATAGCAGAGTTACACATCTTATTGATGTAATATATGGCTGACTCCCTATCAAGGATACAATCATTTTATTACATCATCCAAATGGATAAAATGCACAAGAGCAGATTCCCAGAATAGCTTTGATTTTCACAGCAGGGGTAATTCGAAGAAATTTTGAAGGAATTTCAAGGGTATTTCTAAGGAATATTTTATAGAGCAGTAAGATTCAGCTTCATCTATGGATATGCCCATCTCTTTTCACTGAAAAGGAATAAAATTGTAGGCCCACTGTGCTCCTAGCTTTTGTCCCTCATTTAGGTGCCTAAAAGTAAGTAGAATGAATTTGTGTTTCGGGCCATAAGCTGTTTCGTCTGGAATGAGCTGTAAGACTCAGTAACAAATCCTTCACCAAACCTTTTTCAAAAGGCTTTTGCAATTCAAAAAGCTATGATCAAGAACAGGATTTTTAGAGGCTAAAATGCAGGTTTTAGAACAACCTTGCCTGCTGGACCCTCAGAAGCCTCGTTCTTGGCTGGTGGGTCTGTGCTTGGTGCCAGGCTGGCAGAGACTGGCCTCCACTGCAGCCTCTCCACTTCTTCACACTTCACAGCCCCTGCACTGTGTTTAACCAAAATGCATCTCACTGCAGACAGGCCAGGAGAAGAGGGAAGTGGATTGCCCATGTTTTTTGGATCTTTCCTATGTTCATTTCAGCCTCAACTATCAGAGCAACCTCAGACTGCTTTATGTTACGTTCTGCTTTCTCTGCTTCTTGGCCATTGTTTTTGTCAGTGACTCGTAGCAGGTTAAGCACAAAACCATAGTACCAGCGCTGCACTGCCTAGGGAGCCTCAATTTTCTCGTGCTCCAGACTTGATTCTGCCTCATCCCTGTCATATTTAGCAGCTGTGATGGCTCTGTTAGAGATAGGTATTGTAGATCTTTGTCACTGACATGCATGGACAGCACATTAACTTCAAATGATATGAATTTTGGGGGACATTTATGCGCTGGGCTATGAACTGAGGAACAGGCTGATTTCCCATCCTGGTAGCATTAATAGGAGTTTTTAATCACTGGGTCAAAATGGGTATGAAATACTACGAAACCAGAGTGGTCCTTCCAGGTACAGAGTGTTTTCAAGGCATTGTTTCCATCTAGGGCAGCATTAATGAGACTTAAAAAATCTAAGCATTGGGACTTATATTTTAAGCTAACATCAGACTAGCTCTATCCTAGTCTTTTTCTGCAGTACTACAGATGGAGCTCGAGCAGATCCTAAAGGTGTCATAGTGTTATTTAGCCCCAAGTCTGTCCAGCTGCCTCAGTAATAAATTCAGGAGCCGTATCACAGTTGACACCAGCTTCTTTGCTGCCGCGGGAGGATGGCAGAAAGTGTAAAGTTGGGAGACTGCAAAAAAAGCCAACACTTGCAAAATCCTGTAACAATTTGCACACAAGTTATTTGGTCTTGCAAATAGTCACATTGTCCGTAACTGGCCACTGTTCCGGAGTAAAGTCTAAGGTCTAAGTGTTTCCCGTGCCAGGTTTGCATCAGTTTTGACAATGTGTGTTTTCTGGGGTTTATTCTTGCTGTTCTGGATGATTTATTTGCAAGAAGAAAACAAAGAAGCTTTTCTATGCATGTTATGAGAGATTTCTAAAAATCATTTAAAGTGCTCAGTGTTTAGTCTTTAAAACAGGTAATACCTCATGAATATAGGTATTAGTATTTTTAATTTTCAGCTAGAAATACAGCTGTGTTAAGTACAGTATAGTCTGAGATGGATTTGAACTTGAAAAAAAGCATCTCCATTACAGCAATTCTGTATAAGATTTTTATCATTGTTGATTTTTTCATTTTTTAAATTTATTTCCTTGTGTTATTATAGCGGACTACTTTAGAGAGAAAGGTAGCTGAATCAGTAGAAATCTTGAACTTCATCAACACAGAAGGACTGCTCATGAAGAAATAAAATGTGGAAGTTTGAAGCACTATCTGGTTTAAGCAAGAAGCTACTGCTTTACAACATTCCAACTGCTGAGTTTCCTCCTATTTTTTCAAGAACACTTGAGGGCTCATTGCTCATAAGAGGACTACCCTGTGTGTCTATCACCTAAGTTTCTTAACTGAATTGAAAGTAATGTCTTCAGGATTTGGTTTAAGATGCTGTGCTTCATCTTTCTAATGTTGTCTTTAAGCCAGTTTCCAGATAAGAAAATTATTAATCTCCCTAAGCAAAGAAACTTCTCTCACAGCATCAAAGCTATGCGTAGCATCACAGACCTGAGGGACAAAGGACATTGTTACATTAACGTATTTTCAGATTGTCCTGTATATCTTTCAATAATACAAATAAAACACATTTTTAACATGTCCATTTGCATTGTAATTGACCGCTGTAGAAAGTTATTTTAAATTGTAGTGGATTGCAAAGTTCTGTGAGGACTGGGGAAGAGGTACAATGTCACTACCAGGCTTGAATCAGACTCTGTGTACTGTAAGACATCAAAGAATCCACATTTGAGTGAACTCATTACTGTACAGGGGACAGCTGAAGCTCTGCCTACACCACCAGGTGAAGAGCAGTGTCAAGAAGATCAGACTCCATGATCTTTTAATCTGCAGAAACAAATAAATTATTAACTCTCTGAGTCATGAGAGAACAAAAGAATTTTTAGCTATATTCTAAATTAGTTTAGTTTCAAAGAAGAGTTTAAAAGCCTGAATCCCAAAACCTCAAAATCAATAGGAAAAAAATCCACAGAAGAGTCCCACACATGGACAGACATAGGATTTATAATTTTTAAATGCTCAGACTTGCCAGTTTTATTCCGTGACAACTCTCAGATATGCAAGAGCTGGCAACTAGGACATGGAGAAAGGCATGATGTGATCCTTCTCCCTGTGGCTGAAACAGCAAAGCTCAATGAAGAAGTGCGATCAGGCAGCTAAAACATCAGGTAGAAATGCAGCGGGCAGACGGACACGAACCACTAAACTCTGAATGTTGAACAAGAGCACAGTAAAGCCGCCTCAGGCGGATGTATAGCATAAGGGCTGTCACAGCTCACGTGCCCTTAATGCAACTTCAGCAAATCTGGTCTGCACTACTCAAAGTTCAGAAATGAAAGCAGCAGTTCAGTGCTCTACCCGAGAACATGTAAATACACACGTATCCAGCGGATCGGCACACCAAAGCCATTAGACTAAACCTCCCTGTGTGCTGGGGGAGAGCAGCAGATCTCTACCTCAATGCCAAAGGGGACAGTAGATTTCTGCGTCAATCCATGGAATAAACCAGGTCTGTGGGTAGAAGTAATGGTGAGATGTACTAATATTTCTGACGCTGCTCAGGTCTGTCCCTCCAATTTAAACACAACCTCATCCTGTTCCACCCCTTGACTTGCTGGGGAATGGCTGATAGCGAGGGCAGAGCTGGGAGAGGAGGAACTGGGATCAGACTCTGTTCCTGAGGAGAGGCTGGGTTCGTTCCTGGTGTGGAGAACATCCTCCCTTCTTCACAGGAAAAAGGTGAGTCACAAATTGTGCTTGGGAACCACATAACTTCTTTAAATTGTTGTTTTGGGCCACTGCTGGCAGATCTGACAGTTTGAAGTTGTTGCACTTCATTGGAAAGTTCGTTTTCAGTTCCTGCGGTTTTCTGTGCATTTGAAAGCAACATAGATATTCAGATCCTCACTGTATTTTTTTACTTATTTTTGTGGGTCTGCTTCTAGCAACAAAGACAAGCATTTATAAAAATGCAGGTTAGTAAACTGTGTTGGAAGAGGGACAAAAGCTTCTTTCGCGTCTTATTTTTAATTGACTAAACTTGGACACAGTTAAGAGAGAAGAAGCATCTGATACAGGGTAGTTTCTGGTGAGCTTGCCATTAAATTTTTGTGCTAATACAAATTTTGTGGGACTGGATTAAATGGTTCAGCTGAAAACAACAAATAGACGTCCAGCCTCTGAAAGAAAAGCGAAAGAAAAGCCTTTGAGTTACATTTTATATGAATAATTGGAAGTGTTTATTCACCGTAAAATATCCATAGAGCACCACCCTGTGGAGACTTACATTCCTGGGTTTTCAAGGTGTTTATCATTCCACATTTGCAGTCTTACCACAAATAATTAAGTATGCATTTAGCTTTTCCTGTGCAGATACCATAATGCAAGTGATTTTTGCAGAGGGCATGGTGGTCTATCACACAATGCTGTTTACTTGAAGAGGCTCTGGCTTGCAGCCCACCCTGCGCATGTCTGTGGGTGGCAGTCCTATACTGTGTTCAGTATAGTACCAGCTCTTGGGAAGTAACAGTCATTCCTGTTGTGATTCTCTCTTCTTGTCACCTCCTTCCACCCAGCACCCAGGGGGGCTGAGGGAAGACTGCTCCAGATTTGATTTTGCCAACTGTGAGGAGACTTGACATCTTGGCCCATCTCAACAACTGCTGGTGCCAAAAGCAAGGAGCCCAGGAACCGTGTCTGAGGAGTTACTTGAAAGACTCCTGCAGCAGTGGGACCCTCTACCAGAGCAAATCAGGCACACAGGAATCACCTGCTGAGGCAAGAGAGATAAATAGGAATTTTAAAAACCATTTTTTATCTTTCATTTGCGCTAGGTCACCATTGTGCCTTTGTGTATCTTCAAGTTGTCATCTATGGGCTAAATCATAAAGCAGCACTTACATGATTTTAGATGTGTCAAATAAAGGCTCTTTCTGCTGAGGGTTTTAAAATCCCATTGGTGTCTACTATTTTAAGGGCCTGGGTCCTTTAGTCAGTTGAGCACTGGGGCCCTACTCATGCAGGAAGTCAAGAGCAAAGGATGTTATTTTCAGTTGTGTGTTAATTTTACAGTTAGGGTGGGTGGGTAGTCAGCACTGCTGGATCCACACATGGCTCTGTGAAGGGCTAAGACCTATGGCTTGATGCGGGGTGATCTTCATGGTTTGTCAAATGGCTTTTGCAACAATATATTGTGTCCCAATGTTAATGTATTTCACTGCATTACAATACCTCCGCTTTCTTGGGCAGTCCTCCCCTCTTCTACCTTCCATCTGTGTCACAGTTTGCATTGTCCGTCTGCAGAGTGGAGTCTGTGGAGCTGTGATTACTGTTTACTGAGATTTCCCAGCTGCACGGAAGCGTGCCTGCATTCATGTCAGTTTTTTTGGTTTTGCTGGGGTTTTTTTTCAGTGAAAATGTTGGCAGCCTATTTTGATTGCCCAGGAGGCCCAGAAAATCTCTATGTGAAAGAAGTGATGAAACCACACCCAGGAGAAGGAGAAGTTCTTGTGAAGGTCTCTGCCAGTGCTCTGAATAGGGCTGATTTACTCCAGGTACGTGTATGTTAAGCAGACTTATGCACCTAAAAACTGTACCAAATTTTCAAGCCCCTACCTGAAGCCTTGATAAATCTGAAGTTAAGAGATTGGGCCTGGTGAGCATTTGGGTGGGAAACTTCAAAGGGAATGTTCATAGGGCTGAAAGAAGAGATATCTGTTGATTCAGCAGATAAAATGTTTTTATCTGGGTCACTGCAATGCTGGGGTGGCATGGAAAGGCAGCTGTCTTTCAAGAAAAGATGTAAACCCAAAGCTCTGGTCTTTCTAGAGGCTTAGACCATTCTCTGGGCATTTGAGATGAACATGAAATGTTCCACTGGCTCAATTACAGCATGGGAAAATCACATTCAAATTATTGAGTCTGAGCTGCTTTAATCTGAGCTGAAAGCCACGCTCTGCAACTGGAGACCATAATATCTCCCCAGCATGGATTGGCCTGGACAAAGGGGACTCACAACAAATTGAATCTGCACACAGTTTTAAGAATAAAACATATTTAGGAAATAAGAGGTATTGCCAGAGGATAGAAGATCCTCAAATTACTGGAACATTTGCACAGTGCAATATCAGGATTAAATAAACAGGAATTTAGGTTGGAGGGACGTGAACAAAATATCACAGGTCATTACACTCATTGATGTGTGGCTTTTCCTTCCTTGCCCTCTCTCTTCTTTTATTTTAGAGGAGAGGGAAATACCCTCCCCCCAAAGGAGCAAGTGATATTTTAGGCTTAGAAGCAGCTGGGAGTGTGGCTGGGCTCGGACCTGGCTGCAAGGGCCGGTGGAAGATTGGCGATGCAGTGATGGCTCTGCTCTCCGGAGGTGGCCAGGCAGAATATGTTACAGTACCCGAAGGCTACTTGATGCCAATTCCCAATGATATGACTTTGACTCAGGCTGCAGCCATTCCCGAAGCCTGGTTAACAGCCTTTCAGCTGCTGCATTTTGTAGGTGAGAGGCGTATTCGCAAATCTATCCCACCAAAACAGCCTGTCTTCCTTTCTGTTATGAAATCCTCTTTGTTGTCTCCATCTGAATGCTGTTTGTCTTTGAAGAACCTTTTCTCTATCACCCCATTCGTATGGGTCAGAATCCAGTAGGCCAGACCCAAATCCTGAAATCTTGACCACATCTCCCCAGTCACAACTTACTCTCCTGATTGCATATTTACAATGAAGGATAGGGAAAGACGGTCAGTTTTTCTTTTTGTCTCTATTTTTCAGCTTGAATGGCAATTTCCATCAAGCCTAAACCCTGAAATAACTTACATGTTCTCCAAATAACTGAAAACGCATCTTATTTCTAAAGATTTGACTTGCTGCAAGCATGACCATATCATGAACTTTCTCACTAATTGCCTGTGGATCTACAGTAGACAATATCTTCTTGTACCTTGTTTTACAGAGACATTAATTGTTGGTAAAATCTCCTCTGAGCTGATTTAAAACAGACATAAGTTCACACTTTGTTTTGAAAATGTGCTATAGAGGCACTAACAGTAGCACTTGCCAGGGTTTTCCTCATTGACAAATATCCTTCTTCTACCCTCTTCAGCAGTAGCATCTAAAAGCTCCACTGAAGAACAGGAGTTACAAACAAGTAACTTTCCTCACTACCTGAAAAGCAGACTCACTTCCAGCAGTGTTGCTTCCTGGGGGTCTGTGGTCAATTAGGACCACGTCTCCAGGACTGCTCAGTGCCTAACTTCCAGTAGCAATCAGTGGAACACAAATGAATGCGTCAGGGCAACCAGTAGATAGTAAAATGATAGGTAGAACTGGTCTTTAATGTTACCCAGTGCTTCTGATATTTCTCCATTGCTGACTGCCTGATTTCTCATTAACAACCTCAGAGTGTGTTTTCTGTTGGTGGCAGGGGACACTCCCGGTATGAAAAGGCTGACTGCACTCACCTAAACAGCTTGGTCACAGATGCCCAGAACTGGACAGGGCCAAGCTAAAGTCATTCCACTGAAGCTGGTAAAATAAGAGTTCCTGTCGGTACACTGGGAGCTGTGTTAGTGCTGAATTTGTTTCTTTTATGAAGGATATGAAGATGTAAACAAAGCCCACTCAAGGACAACTCTTTCAGCTTCCTCTTCAGTATTTTACACCCTCATCTTTTTTTAATCCAAAGGTGATCCCAAAAGTGTAACCATTTCCCTTATGTCCTCCTTCAGGTAAAGTACAGAAGGGCGAAAGAGTGCTGATCCACGCTGGAGCTAGCGGAGTTGGTATGGCAGCCATACAGCTGGTGAGACTGGCAAAAGCTATTCCCATCGTGACAGCAGGAACTCAAGAGAAACTGAAAGCAACAGCAAACGCGGGAGCAGCTGTGGGGTTCAACTACAAGAATGAAGATTTTAGTGAAAAGGTCTTGGCGTTCACCCAAGGTAAGAACTTCTACATGAAAGACACTGTTACGAGTTGAGGAGGAGTGTGTACCTCCTAACGTGTGTGCACGTACACTCAATTTCAACTGTCACCTTAGTCGGTGAAGGAGCAGACATTCATTACCCTGTTCGCACAACCTAGCATCCTGTTCAGCCCAAGAACATATCTTTCCTTAGTTTGACTGCACTCTTTTCTGCATGGACTCTCGTTGGCTTCGTGTTCATTTGGGGCTTAAATATCGTGCCTGTGTTATTGTTGCCTCCACAAGGAACTGTGGGACCAAATCCTTGCACTTGCCTTTGGGAACAAAACTTGGTTCTCTTACTGTTAGAAAAATTTAGCTTTTCTAAGCATTTGGGATGGTTTATGACAGCATCTGCATCTGGGTATCTATAATGATTCTTTTTTTTGTGCCTGATGCTAGAATTCTTTACAAATAATTGTGCCAATTCCAAATTTCGGTAGAAGGATGCAAATAAGAACTGCAGGATTGATTCTGTACCTATAAAGAACAAGGTTTTAGTTTTTCCTGAAATTATCCTACCTTTAATGCAGCTCAACTACATTGCTGAAATCTTTTCTGTTTCTACTTGAGGTTCTGGAGTAGATATTATTTTAGACTGTGTTGGTGGCTCATACTGGGAGAAGAATCTCAATTGTCTGAGTACTGATGGCCGGTGGATTGTTTATGGACTACTGAGTGGAGGTGAAATACATGGAGATTTGCTTGCAAGGCTGCTTTCCAAAAGAGCGAGCATCCATACAAGTCTATTACGATCACGCGACAAGGAGGCAAGTAATGGCTATGAACAGGGTATACAGTTTCATCCTAAAATCGATGATAAGTTTTGAGAGCTTTCTTTTGATACCAGTGTTAAAGCAGAATCTAACACATTACTACCAAAAAAGCACCACCTTGAACTGTTACTACATACTCTGGAAAACACTGCAAAATTAAGTTACAATTTCCCTTTTCTATCAAATGCTTCCCTTTTAGGACTACTGAATCAGAGGAATGATACCCAGGACTTCTTAACGTACTTCCTGAGTGCCATAATTTAAAGATTTAGCCTAAGAAGAAACAAAACTCAAGTGACCAGGCAGCTTTATCAAGTCGGGGCGGGGGGATGGGGAAAGAAAAACCTCTATTAGATCCACTTTTCAAAGTTGAGACCAAGGCCATTTGGTTGCCCAGAAATTACCAAGGAAAAATCACTTTATGTGGAGATTTCTCATGTATTACAGTAGAAGACAGCAGTGCAGAGCCCTAGGATACATTCTGTCTGTGCTCTAATACATAATATTCTCAAGAACTTTTATCAGTTTGAGTTTAAATGGTTCTGCACTGAGCTTGTACCACTTGTTTCGGAGAATTTCATTCAATTAAAATATAGTAAATTTACAAGTTTTCTTCTTGTTTGTAATTTACACCTGTCCAATGTTTGCATGTCCATCTCACTATAAAAATGTCAGGAAGCGTCTCCTTGAGAACTGTGCACATTTTGGATGCTGTGCTTAGAGATATCTCTGTGAGTGAAATGACTGGAAATAATCTTCAAAATGCTTTTTTTCTTCAGTATAAGGAACGCCTGGTGAAAGCCTTCACTGAAGACGTGCTGCCGTATTTTTCTGGAGGAACCTCCCCTCATCTCCGACCACTTCTCGACAGCGTTTACCCTCTGCAAGAGATTGCGGAGGCACACAGGATCATGGAAGAAAACAAGAATATTGGCAAAATTGTCATCCAAATACCTGCTTCATCTTAAAGAAAGGCCTACTGCTGTAGCTGTTTCGGGGACAGAATCGTTAGGGGTGTCTGACAAGCAGAGAATCTGCCCTTTCTGTTCCAAATCTGGAATGGTTTGTTGTGGGAGGAAGCCAAAAAGGAGGGGTGAAGCAAAGCCTTACAGGACACGTTTAATAAAAAGCTTCACGCTGCAGCTACGGCACCGTCTCTTGATCGTGTAAACAAAATGTCGGCGAGCGCTCCTCGACGTAGGAGGGAACCGCCAGGCCCCGACCGCCAGTCTCGGCTCCCACTTCCTTCGCCCTCTGCTCTCGAGCGCTTTCTCGCCCTCCGTTCACCACCGACCGCAGGCCCGGCCTCTTCCCCTCACAGGAACCTCCGCACAGCCCCCGGCGACGGCCGCGTTCCCCCCGCAGCGCCTGTTCCTGA
>VYZV01017185.1:0-20659 GCA_013401275.1 Pandion haliaetus | reverse complement strand
GGACCAGCGAAGCACGCGGACTCTCTCAGTGATGTTAGCCCCAAGATTTAGCACGCAGGCTGCTGCTTTTAAGGTTTGAAGTAAGCGCTCTAGGTCTAACACGCCGTATGTTGTTTCTGTATCAGATCCGGCTGCCGCCAGAAGTCAATCGCATCCTGTATATTAGGAACCTGCCATATAAAATCACAGCGGAGGAAATGTATGATATTTTTGGGAAGTACGGGCCTATTCGACAAATCAGAGTGTAAGTATTTTAGCTTTCCTTGAAAAGTTAAGGATTTTATGTGCTTTAATATATGTGTTATATGTCAGTATTCCTATTGCAGTAGGTAGCAACTGGATTTCACAGCTGAAAAAGTTAAATGCACTTTAGCAGCATCCCTGTATGCCAAAGATGGGTGTGATGATATTTCTCTTATGTGTGAATTTGTTAGAAAATGACAGTGCGGGTAGGTAGGGTGAAAAAGCTTAAATTTGATGTGAACTTAAGTAAGTTGGTAAAAATGTGACTTCCTCTCTTAAGTAAATCTTAAACTTTACCTTAACTGAAGGTAAAAATAAGAAAGGCAAAAGTTGAATACAACCAGTTTTCATATTTAATGAGTATTAGATACTTAACTAAAGGGAAGATAGAGATGTTACTATTGCTGCTCGACCTGTCAACCAGAGACAAATACCAGAAACCAACTCCCTGTGCATCAGGTACAGCTTGTCCCCAAGCCACGTAGTCCGTGGCTAATGGCACTCTGACTGTAATTGTGTTTTAAAGTGCACTGACGTTATACATGTCTGCAGCAAACCTGAGGTTCTTCTCTTGGTTACTTCAAATCCTGAAGACCTGAGCTCTGATGTTTCTTGTTACCCTGAGTACTGTCTGAATGCTGTGGATTAAACCACAATGTCATCTGGTTAGTACTATGTTCCGCTAAGTTTGCAGTGGAAAGAGTTGGCTGAAGCTGGAATTCAGGAAGAGCTTTTGGGAACCGTAGTAAGGCTGGCTGGAGTATTGACACTCATACAAAAGGATTTTTTTTTTTTCCCCTTCTGAAAAATATTTAGGAAGGGGAGGGGGAGGAAACAAAACTTGGTGTTTAATACTTGAAATGCGACTTACAATGTTTTCTTTTTAGTGGATGTACAAATAGAAAGGAAATGCAGTTTACATTTGGTATGGGTCTTTTTGTACTGCTTTTATCTGGATGGTGGCAAAATAACCTGCAGCATCTCAGAGTTCTCAACCAGGTTGCTGATCAGATTAGAGCACAATGTATCCTGGTCATTTATATCGCTCTCCATTCCCCCATGCTCTGAGACTGGGATGGGTAACTAATCCACAATACATTTCATTGTTTTGACTATGCAGAACATAAATACGTAAACAGTTAAACAGACTGAACTTTACTACCCCAAGTAGAAGTGCTCATTCCAGAGCCATAGCAATTAAAAATTATTATTCAGCATATAGAATAAAGTGAGTTTTACATATAGAATTGCTTTCAGTAATCAAACAAGGATGGGGGGACATACTGCTGGTGCTGTGTTGGAAGTAGCTAGTGAGATCCTTCCCGTCCAGGGAAGGGCAACAAAAGTGGCTGGGGAAGTGGCTAAAGGAACAAGGGACAGCAAAAACTTGCTGCTTGGCTAAACAGGTGGAATTCTTCACTAATAAGCATAAAGGAGAACTAATGTTTAAGGTTTCTGAAAACATGTAGGTTGGAACAGCATGACAGTGGCACATAAAGAATTGAGACATATCAGGGGAGCTTTCCATTGGAGTGACGTGCTGGCCTATGTGTCCGACAGGGAACTAACTGCAGGCAGCCTCCCTGCTGATCGTTCAGAACTACTGATTCATGTTGTTTTCCACAGAAATCCTAACATCGTCACAAGACAAGGCGTAATGTGGAACTCCCTTTGTAATGACTTTTGTGCAGTTTTTATGCCATTCTCCTCTTCATTTTTGTACACATCCCAGTGTGGCTATGCGCGATGTCATTTGTCCTCAGGAGTTCTCTTTTTAGAAGCAAGCACCTTAGAGAGGGTTCTTCTGATTGTTAAGTTCACTATAACTGTCTTTTAGCTGAGACCTTTTGGATTTGTAAACTCTGCCATCCCTCCAGGCTGGTTAGCGTTATGTGCCCAGGCGCATCTCCTGTCCCTCGGGCAAAGGAAATGGAATTGATGGTCCGATAGGCGATGGCTGTGTGCCTGAAGGGGCCTTGCACTAGCGGGGCTGTTTTGACTCTTAAATTGACTTTGTGAGGTGCCAAGAGCTGTATTCCATCCTAGGGAGACATCTGATCCAGACAGCCATTAACTGGCAGCCCGGACTTGTAATATTAAATAAAACAAGCTAATTGCTGTAATAAAAACTTGAAGTATTTCCAGAAATATGACAACCCCTGACAGCAGCAGCCTCTGATAGTTGTTGTGGAGAGGCAAGTTTCCCTTAAGGAGCACAATGCAGCACATGCCTCTGTCATGTTTTCCTGTAATCTCTGACTGAACTGTACGTGGAGATGGATGTAGAAAGCAGGGAGGTATTTTAATATCTACAAAAAAATAAGAATAAATTGGTTTTTAGTAAAGTTGCATTAGTTAATCTAATCTCAGTCACTGCTAAAGACTAACAGAACTATTTCCTGTTCATTTTGTTTAACATCAACACTGATCTTGCTCTGCAGTGGAAACACTCCTGAAACTAGAGGAACAGCCTACGTGGTCTATGAAGACATCTTTGATGCCAAAAATGCTTGTGATCACCTGTCGGGATTCAACGTGTGCAACAGATACCTTGTTGTTTTGTACTATAATGCAAACCGGGTACGTGCACTTGGGGTTTTTAAGTTACCTGTGACCGTAGCTAGGACAAAAGAAAACTCAGTTTGAAAAGACAGTTGCTTGGATATTTTAAGAAATAAATCCAAACTGGTAGAGGGAATGGATCAGATCAATTGTCAGGATTTCATCTTCACTTGGTGATTTGTGTGCAAAAAAAAGGCCCTCCGGACCAAGGGTGTGAAAAACATGTTTCTGGTGAGCGTATTTTGGAGAGGAGGAAGCAGGGGCCTTGAAACTGCACAGCTGCAACAGGATGTGAGATCTTGTTTACAGGTGAAAAATCTCTAGTTCTTGATGTTCTGCCTGTTACTGACAGCATCCGGGGTACTGTGGCATTTACCGAGGTTGAGAATTAAGCAATGCTGTTTGTGTGTGATGTTGATGTAGTTGGCAGTGATGTTGGTTGCAGTTACTGGGAAATAACATGTCATCAGATGAGATTTTTTTTTTTTTTTTCTTCTTCTCACATCTTTTATTTTCCTAATTACAGGCGTTCCAAAAGATGGACACAAAGAAGAAAGAGGAACAGCTTAAGCTTCTCAAGGAAAAATACGGAATTAATACAGACCCACCAAAATAAACTGATCTTTTTGGAAAACTGTTCTCAAGCTCTGCCGTCAAGCTCAACTGTTTTCAAGCTCTGCCGCTGAGTTCTTGAACTAAACATAGAATTCTCAATGAAGTATAGCTTTTTTTTAAAATTTGATAAGCTGTCATTTGAATCTTTAGATCTTCACATTAGAATTAAATAAATGTAAAACATCAGAAGATCTGCTTTAAGATGAAATCCCCCTAAATGGACATGGTTCTTCCGTGTTGCATGGCTGACCTGGTAAATGCTGTATAACCACAGCCCTGTTTCTAGCAGGACCTTTTGAGCTGGGACAGAGCAGGTTGAGCGTTTCACGCCTCCTGAAGGTCTGCCCAGACTCCAGGGCACATTTTAAGCCTGGCAGCCAGTTACACCAAAGAGCTCAAGGGACTCTGTGTGAGCTGCCTGCGCGGACATAAATTTCACTTGCCGCTTCGTGAAAATGGAGTATTGCAGCTAGGCTCCCTGCCACAGGGATTTTTGTGCTTTTTTAAAAAAGAAGTATGGTTTGATACTTCATCACACTTGTGTATTGTACACAAATTATTGCGCCTTTCCCCCTCTGGGAACGTTTGAAGGAGCCTAACTCCATTACATGATCCTTAGGCTGCTTCTTACTAGAAACAAAGCAAGCCCAAATCCACATTTGTAACAGTTTCTTCTACAAACTATAGAAAATGAACAGCCTTTTAAAAGAACCCAACTGCTTAGGTGACTTCGGTCAAAATACCTTGCTCCCAGTAACTGAGACAAAACTGATGACCTGCAGTAAAACAGTCTTGCTGTAATAGTGCATTGCTGCAGGGCTGACTTAATGGTATGTGAAATCTTGATTACGTGTACCAGGTCTGCGCTGAGGCAGTAGGAGCGACAGGAATACGCTTCACGCCTTTTAATGTTAAGTAGAGAACACCCAACCAAAACAAGACAGTAGTAGATGATGGTGGTAATTTTAGACACCTGTGGTGCAATTGTTTTCTACTTGGTGTGTTTGAACTGTAATATATTTCATGTACGTAAATTTTAGATGTAGTGTCTGATGGAGGAAAAACTTCAATTTTTTGGCTCTTTTTTTTCAGCACTCGTCCTGTGAACAAAAATTAGCGTGATACAGAGTGTGCATAACTAGTATGTTTTGGAGGTGGAAAAGAATAACCTCTACCTCTGTTCTGAACCAGCTGGAAGTCGTGTGAATGTTGGAGATACCCTGCCTGGGGAGGATTTACTTGCTTGGATGTGATGTTTAACTCCCTGACCAGGCGACTTGCAGCCCGTGCAGAATGTGGGCAGATGCAAACATACTTTGCCTGAGGATTTGTAATTTAAGTCGTATTTTTTTCAGTGCGTTACACCGTCATAAGGGAATGTTTCCATTTTCTTACCCTCAGCTTTTTGTTGAAATCTGTCACTTAAACAACCATGCTGGTTTTGTGTCCATGTAGTAAAAAAATAAATGTGTGTCTACACGGTTTTGCTTTTTTTCATCCAGGCTTGCTTTATGCTGTGCTACTTCTGCATGTAACCTTTCCTTTAAGAAAGGAAGTCACTCGTCACCCGCACGCTTGCAATACAGGCAAGAATTCGCAGAGCGTCCGTCCCCATACATACATGAATGTTCACACGTGTTCAGCACCCGAGTGACGGGAGGATGCCCGGCTGTGGGTACCAAGGCCCAGCTCTCAAAGGGAGGAGGTCCCTTGCAGTTGCCATCTGCCGTGGACCTCGTTCCTCCGCTGGGAGGAGAGGAGCGGGCAGGCTGGTGGTGACGCTCCCAGCCAGCTGTTTCACACCTGAGCAGCAGGGAGGAGGCTGCTGAACGGGCTCGGGGGTGACTTCAGCGTTGGGTGAGGGCTCGAAATCCCATTCTCTGCCTGAGCAGGGAGCGTCCCGCTGGGATGGGTCTCCTGTCCCTTCTGTTGCAGACAGGCACGTGGGGTGTGAGCGAGAGCTGCGTTTAGTGCGGGCAGTAAAAAGCCTTGTCCTTACACCGCAGCTCTTCCGTACCCGTGTCCTTCCCGTAAAATTGACACCGCTTTTTGCAGCGAGAAGCCATGCAGGCTCCGGTGAGCCGTCCCTGAGGTCGGGAACAGGCCATGGGAGACTTTGAGCCCGTTAGCAGCTGGGGCTGGAATGCCAGAAACGTAAAGCGCTGCTGTGATGTCATAGCCAGCTTTCGCACTTGCCCTGCCCTGCACCGCGTCTCCTGTCGGGTGCAGCTGTGATGGAGGCATGTTAAGCGCAAAGCCAGCTGTGACCTGCTGTCCTTGTTCTTAGGTGAGCAGTTAGTTACTCCTTACCCCAGACTGGTTTTCAGGTCTTGCCCATCAGGTTAATACAAACCCAAGTTTCTCAGGCAAAAAACAGTTTGCCTGAAAAATGTTTAAACAAATGAAATCTTGCTTCTATGTGAACATCCATGGCTTTTTNCCCCCCCCCCCCCCCCCCAATACATACATGCCTTATATATATGCCACCTGTATACACATGCACACATACACATGCCAAACACTAGGGTGACTGGGGCTGTTGACACCAGTTGCCGAGTGTTTGGAAGGCCCCTCGCTGCAACAGGAACTGGAGGTACTTGTTACCATGCTGGATTTATGCTTTTTAATTAATAATAATAAATACTGATAATAGAATACCAAAGTGCTAATAATGGTGCCACATGCTGCCAGCCTTGTTTAAAATCATATGCAAATACCACATTGCTTTTGTCAATAGCGAGGAGCATAGTGCTTGCACTACAGTGTCTGTTTTGATGCTGTTTGAAAAACATATATAAAAAGCAATTCTTTAGGGTAATAAGATTAATAAAAATTCCTTCAATGAATCCTCAAGATCAGCAGCTTTTGATTTCTCTGAGAGCTCAGCTGCTGCCTTTCATTAAATATTCCATTTCATACTTTTTCTTCTAGTGCCTGTTCAGGGCTTTCAATGTCCCTGCACATGTAAAATGAAATAATAATTTGTACCTGCAAGACAGAGGGAATGGAAATCGAATGCCCGGAGGACTGTTTTGATGAGGTCTGCTCAAGATTTTGTTTGAAATGTAATATCAAAGGACAGGGAAATGAGTTCACTTATATGAATGGCAGAGGGGGCAGCAAATAAGGCAGATGTTACCAGCCTCGTACTCTGCATCTGTGCTGGTTTTTGTGTGTGCTCACTTCCCATTTAATTTTTCAGGAAGTAGGGCATGAAATTAAGCCTGGAAGGTCATTTTTTTTCCATCGATGCTGTTTAGAAATTAGGAACAAGAGCGTATCTGATTACACAGGCAATGACAGTAAATTTTTTCCAATCCATTATATAGCGGTAATAATTGTATGTACTGTGTTGATCGATGATACAATTAAATAAATTAACGCATTTGCAGTCAAATAAAGAGCTGAAGATTACATTTCCTTGAAGACTTAATTTCCCTAAGTATCACAAAGCACAATTAGTTTTCCTTTCAGATTTTTTTTTTTAAAGAAATTGGCATGAAAAATGTAATAATCTCTGCTTCCAACAAAGGTCTCTGCAGAGAAAGGGTGATGAGGAGCGAGCTTCATCAACCAGCTGTAATAAGGATTTTACAGACTCGGTAATGGCCGGGTTGTACTGCTGAGGGCAAAAGGAAAGCACACAGCAGCTCTGCAGATAGAGACGATAAGACTGAGTACAATCAGCTCTTAAAGCCCGGCAGGAACGCGTTTTTCACTGGTAAGAAACCTAGCAGAAGGGAAGGGCAGAACGATGCCCTACCTATTGCTTTAGATGAAGCACAAGCTTGCCCACAGCAGGACCAAGAGACAATGGAGGGAACACGCGACCGTTCCAGGTACACAGAGCCAATCCTTCGCTTCGCTGTTCACTTTCGAGGCATTCAGGAAAGGTCCCAAATCAGATATTTTTATGTTGTTCTCTTTTTTTTAATGAGCAACTGACTTAAACTGGGCCATAGGTAGGAGCAGCTTTAGACCAATGTGCTGAATCAACCTGTGTTTGACAGGCACGACAGGGCTACGTTACGTTTAACCAAGGCATCAACAGGAGCTCACGTCTGCAATTGCTGCAACACAACCTACAATCTGTAACCCAGTGCTGAAATCAAGACCAGCAACAGAGGCAGGGGCAGTGGCAAAGGAGACCGGGACCTCTATAAAGAATTTGGGAGAGCTAGTGGGCGTCACGCTGGCAGGTCCAATTCTCTATTAATAGGAAATTAGCCTGTCCTAAATAAAAGAACTGTTAGTGAAATGTGGATGTGTAACCTTGCTGCTGCAGTGACCCTAGATTTCCACAAAAAAAAGGATCCCGGAAGGCCTTTCATTTCTTTATGGAGAGGGGAGCAAGAAAAGATTTTACTCCACCAACCCTCGGTGAATAACAGTCTGTAAGAGATGGTTTTATGGGCTTATTAATTAACAAACTCAAATGCAGCTTTGTGGGTAAAATGAACATCTAGAGAAAGAAAAGCGTGAGCCATACTCACTGGCCAGATTGCCAGTCTTGCTTCTCCGTGCTCCTTTTCTCTCTCATCTCCAGGAGGTAGCACCTGGAGATGTCTACATATCTTTGCAGTCTGCCTGCTCATGCTAGGTGTGTTCTCCTCACACAGACTCACACAAGGAAATAGCTTATCACCTGCCTGAAATCCTTCCATCAAAAAATCCATTAGTGCAAACTATGCAAATAGTTTATAGTCAAGTTAAATTAAAATAACGCTGTGACCCAATGATGCTCTTTTTTTCTAGAGCAGAGGGGAGAAATAACAGCAAAGAGGCAGCATTGCTGATCAGGTCCTGCTCCGAAAACCAGGTAAATGACAGTCTATGCATCTTCCTGTCTCCAGAGGAGGAACCAGCATTTCGTGAATTCATATAACCACCAAATGAAATCAACATTGGTCAGCCTCAAGTGCCAGAAGCCCAGTGCACAAAGTAAGTCTGCAGGCTACGTGAACAGCATCAGAAGATGCAGCCTAAAAAAAGCTGGTGTGTTCAGTGGCCACATCATATCACAGTTCAGATTTGTTTTCTAAGGTGGATGCACATAATTCTGCTCTTCTTTAGCCCTTCTCAGCTCCAGTAGAAAATTTTACACTAGTTTTACTGTTGTAAAGGCACAGAACTGGACCAGTGCTGCATGTCTTTGAGAAGCATCACTTCCTATCTCTTCAGCTGTTAAATTTTGGCCAGAGTTGAGGGGCCACCAGCAGGGCAGGGGAGATGGAGAGTCAGAAACCTCTCTGTCCCAACAGCCCTTACTGGCACATTCCTGGTACCTCTGGTTCCACAAAGATCTTCCATTGTCCCATTCTGTAACAGAAGCAGTGCGTGGAATTACGTGTATTTCATATAAGAAGGGAAATAATTAACAAAAAAATGGGTTGATGATTGTTCCAAGAACTTCTTATACACCAAAAAGAATTCCAGTGGTCAGAGGAGAAAAACAGGAAATAGAAACTGTAAAGTATCAAGATTTTATTGTTTTTATATATATACTTTTAATTCTTAAATGAGACAGTATTTTTTAAAACAGCAGCAAGCAGAACGTACAAGTTGAGAAAAGTGGCAGCGCAGGTAACTCTGTTTGGCTAATGCCCGTTCATGTACAAGGCGTACATTGTATTTTTTNTTTTTTTGAGCCCCTTTTGTGTTTTTTTTTTCTTGGTTTAAGTGTACAGTAAGGCAGTGGTTTTTCAATAAGGAATATATATATATTTATATTTCTATATTTTCAATCATCACTGTGAATTCTTCTCACATGCAAGTTAAATAAAATGTACAACTTGAAAATGTTACAATGTAGACATTTTTCCCAAAGCAAAGCTTCTAATAAAAGGCAAATACGGACACCACAAAGTTAAAAAAGAGAAGGAAGGCGTAAGAAACTGAACGGCAGGCGCTATTGACAGGACAGCTTGAGCAGGGAAGATAGGGATTCCAGTGAAGATTTCTCCCACTGCCAGCAAGGCAAGAAAGAACGGATGGTTATTAACAGATGTCTCCAGCCAACTCCCTTGAGAAGATTCACTCTAACCTGAGAAGCTCCACATCAAAGAGGAGAGTAGCATTGGGAGGGATGACCCCAGGGTGGCCTGTGGCTCCATAGGCCATCTCAGGTGTGCAGGTCAACTTTGCTCTTTGTCCTAAGCTCATCTGGGGTTTGGATGTTGGAGAAAGGAAAAGAGAAGACAAAAAAACAGTATTAGGAGGAAAACAAAGAGCAAATCACCGTGTGGCAGATTTACAGAATTGAGGAGAGTTGGGACCATCAGATTCATCTTTCAGCTTCAAGCTGAAGCTGCCACAACCAGCTCAGACATAGGTCACCTAACTCTGACTTCTCACAGCAGTTATTTAAATTGCCAGAACCAGTCTGGGAGTCACACAAAGGCTTTTTAATGCAGTTTGGTCCATCCTGCCTACACGGGAGCCAGCTGTAGGAGGTGCGAGTTCCTTCTGTGGAGCGCAGGGTACGTGTAGCACCATCAGTGGGCGTTAGGAAAAGGTTCTCAGTAGCAGATAGGACGGGAGCTTTGTATTCATGAGAGATAAGTGCCGGAACGCAGTTAGGTTTAGCTTCTGAAAAGCGTTCAGCAACACTTTTCCTTCTTCAACCACCCCCAGGGACAACTTCAAAACCATTGCTCAAATGCTAATGCTGTAGGCACCCAACTTTCTGCTGCTGGGCAGGTGCAAAGAAAACACTGGTGCAATCCTACTTAAAAGAGGTATTTATTTCCCTAAATTCAGGCCAAGCCCGAGGGCAGACATCTCACCTCAGGTGCTGCTTATTCTGGCAGAGAGCCCTTGTCCCTGGGATGGACAGAAATGCTGACCTCTCTCACTCCAGACTAGCTCTGAGATTTGGGCTATCAAGATTCAAATCCCTGCTCTTCCAACAGAGTATTTCAGGGTGGAGCATTTTCAAACTGCTATTTATGCACCATGCACTGGTGATTGAATATTCATTGGCCAAGAAACAATCCCTGATTTAAAGCAGAGATTTTAACTCAGACCTCTCTCCCAAGATAGGGCACATCACTGCACTACAGATTACATGGTATCTCCTGTTAAATTTTTTTCAGGTTCTATAAAATATGCCAAAGCTAGAGCTTTGATCACCTTAGGTAGAAGAAAAGCGTGAATATGAACTTTTCCACATTCTGGGAGTATTCATACCATGGGGCTGAGGGTATAAGAGCAGATGACCTCCCCTAGTCCCTGCAGGGATTTGCGTGAGGCAGGCTGTCTGCTGCTCTGACAGGTCCATGCTAGTCAGACAGCTGGTAAGTCATGCACGGGTTTTAGGTGTGGGGCAACCCTGAATTGTCAGAAGTTGAGCAGAGAAATGCAGATGCTGCTGACATCTGACAGTCCTTAAACCAAGGTTTGAAAAATCTACATGCTAGACACAGTGAACCGCCTTTTTCCAAGTGCCTTGTGTCAATCACACTTCTCAAACCCCTCGAAACCCTGCGGTGGGAGACAGGCACAAGCTCGGGTTCAGATAGCAATCCACTAGGAGGAGCAGGAGGGCAGTGTGTTGCCATGCTGATTACTCTAATGGCTTTCGGCCACTTACTAATTAAGGGACAGGAGTCACCGAGCGAGAGCGGTCAAGGAAGGGATAAACTGATTCACTCAGCACTTGTTGCCACTGCTTTATCTGCACTGGCTTCTGGTTTCTACAGCACACTGGGGTCCCGAGTTCCTCTTAGGTCTTATTGAAAAGCAAATAATAGAGTCCAACTCAAATCCTTGAGCAGAAGGTGGGTATTTTTCAGAAAGCCTAGGATTCCTTAAATGGACTTCTACTTCTCTGGCTGGAGACAAGGGGATGCTTGCATTGCTTTCTCCATAGGGCTGGAAACCATTTTCTCTTCCCTCCCTCCATCTCTGGAAAAGCATGGTTGCATTATTCCTCAGTGGACTGTTTCTCATTTTGCATTCTTCCCTTCTCTCTATTTAAGCATAAGAAGTTGTTCCTGTTCTAGTTGTTCCTATAATAATATTCAAGCAGTTTCCTCCTACACTGAGCTCTAGGAGCCCGAAACGGGGATTCATGAGGAATATGCATCCTGATCTCATTCACTCCTGCACTTGAGCAGCCTGACTGCACTCCTCACTTAGTGGGCCCTCACAGCACTGCAGACAAAAAGCAAGAGTTGGCAATGAATTGCATTGTGTGGCTCTTCTAGGGTTTTACTGTGTTGGCACTCAAACTGTAATTAATGGAAGGCAGTTTCCTTTTTCTCAATGTAGGGCTGGTCAGTGAATGTTAAGTTTTGTAGCCAGGAGCCTGAAGTCATAAAAATTTAACAGTGCAGTTTGGTACCTTATTCAGTAAGGGTCAAAATCTGTAGCTCGGTCATGGATGTCATCAAAACCAGCAGCTTGGACTTTTATGGAGTTGCTGAAAAGAGGCCACTCCATAAAACACTGCCATCTGGAACATTTGAGAGGCCACTGCTGTCTATTTGTGGAGCTGCCCATGGGAAAGGGACAGGGCTTATGTGGCACATTGGCACCCGGGGAGGGGACTTCACCTCTCCCCTCCCAAACGCATACCACGTGCAATGCCGCATGAGTAGGGGATATCCCTGGATGGACAGAGGAGAAGTACAGGAAATACTGTGCTCGAATGGATCACACTTTTAGAAAACCACTCTATATCCTACACTCTGATTTCCACTTGGTCTTGTCACCATTGCACCGGACACTGCTGTGCTCACACACCCTTCAGCTGGCTTGAAGTCCAGCCAGAATAATATCTTTGTACCTGTGTAACACCTTCTTCAAATCCTTTAATGACTTCTTGCCTGCCAATCTTGAACCTGAAAGGCTTGTTTCTGTCTCTGGAGGAATCAAACTTCTTTCCATTCTGTAGCATTCCTGCCAAAACAAGACACAGAGTTTCAGTCTGAGCTACATCTAAATTTAAGTGCTGCGGGAGAGGGAAGGAGTGAAAAATTAATGCCTTGGTCACATCAGCTGCTCATTTCCATTTTCACTTTGAAGCCTCATCTAAAACAGATATGGCAGGGGAGTCAAATGCAGTGGTACCATATTGTTACCTTTGCCTTCTTTAGGCTCTAAAATGGAAATATATTCTTCTTGTTATTCTTAATGCAATAGGTTATAACTCGTATCGTACCAAACGTTGCACAGACATACAGAAGAGGTGTTGCTCGCACAGTGGAGCTTCCCGGCTAAGTAGATAAAAAGCGGGCAAGGAACAAGTGGGAAGCAGCAGAAGAGAGAATGCCAATGCAGGTGCCTGATTCAAGCCTGTTCCTGAACACGAAAAAGCTCCCTAAGCAAGTCTACAGACAAAGAAACCAAATTTAACACAAATTTGACTGGTTTATTTCTCGTTAAATACTTACCATTTTAAGGTATTCTTTTAACAGCGTAACTAACTGAAGGAAATAGTCCTTGAGGAATACGTAACAGGGGGCTGTTACTATGTGTGGCTCAAAGCTCACCACAGTCACCAGAAGCTTTCCACCCACTTCAAAGGGCAGGGATGTAGATTCAGGTCTGGGAACTCTTGAGCCAAATTTGCTGCCAGTTGAATGTCTGCAAGTACAAAGCAGCTCCTTTGACTTGTTCCTGCAAATTTGTATCAGAATACCTAGAAGGAATATTTGGTACCTTGGACTGTTTACCTTCCCTACCTGATTTACTCAGGAGTACTAGAGTAACGTGCATTACACAAACATGGCCATTCCACACCGTGCATGTACATGTGAAACTTCTATACAACATTACAACTGCATGTGTCTCCTCCTGCATTCAAAAATATGAAAATATCAAGGACATTTATATGAATACTCTACTACCCTCATTCTTTATATTTTCATTCAGCCACAAGAGACAGTCACCTTTCTCATTCCTTTTGATGGGCACAACCCTGTTTCAACCTATATATTATGAACACATGCCCAGATTCTACAGGAAATGGATAAACCATCACAGAGTGCTACATGATTAGGTATTCTTGTTCTCTTTTCAATCAGTGGACAATTATGGTAGCTTTCAACTTAAAAGTACCTGGTAATTGCTCTTTCAAAATGCTATACTCTGGATATTGCAAGGTTGGGCTGATATTTATATATTAGAATAAATCCTTTCTTTGTAATGCTGTAGTGACTGTTCTGGGCATATGCCATGACTCTCCTGTGCAAGGTTCTGTACAATGAAAAGCTCATTAATAAGCAAATATCTGAAAGTTTCTGGTTGCAAACAACATTATCAAGCACAGTTTTGACAGAAAATGCTGAGAAATACTGCCTTTATGATCCAACATGAAAAATACAGTACTACTAGTTTCTTTTCATTAAAGCAGTTGTACTAATAGACCAGCTTGATGCACAAGTTTTATTTTTCAGTGAAAACCATCAGTTATTGTCCAAACAACAACAAAAGGCATATTTTGTTTGTTTAAAAAGTCTATGTTATGAATCAAAGGTAAATATAAAGACATGTGCCAGAATGAAAAACAAAGACTAGAAGGGTAGAATTTATCTTTACCAACCTTTATGCTTCTTAAGATGTAGTCAGCTACTTTTGACCTAATTACTCTGCTTCCCTCTATAATCAAGTCAGAGAAAAATGCACTTTAAGGGAGCAAGTCATCTAACCAAATCTAGGGATCTCCATTAGGACATAATGAATTGCATCCTAGCAGTGCCCATTTCTTTGCAATGAATATAAGGGAAGTCCAAACAACTAGCTCAGACATAGATGTCTCCAAATTCATTAGTAGTTAGATCAGTGGTGATGGCGTTCTGGACTTGCAGTAATGAGTATACAGTATTTGATTGTTCCATTGGGGTTCTGTGTCTAGTATCTTACATCAGTATTAAAACCAAGTGCCATATTAAGGCAAATCAGCTGTTGACCAAGTCCAACATTTGTCAAAGTTGGTACTTCAGAGATGCGCGTGTTTGTGCGTGTAAGGCCTTAGGAGGAAAATTATGGAATAACCTGCCCATAAGGTATGTTTTGTAACCTTCACCATTAGTACTTGTCATATTCCTTAAGTTTTTCACAGTATAATAGCGAAGTATTTTACATATGCTCTGATGCAAGTACACACACATATTATGCAATATATCAGCTCAGTGATATCCCTAAACCCCCTCCACGCAGGCTGGGAAGTCACACCAGCTGCCTGCACAAGGCTTTCTAGTTACAGACAAACATGGGTTCGTTTGTAATGTAGAAAAACAGGCTGCATATGGAGGAGGGCAGGCAGAGAGAAGCAGCTCAGGGGGAACTCTTAGGCGTATCACATAATCCTTTTTGAAGTATTTGATCTTAAATTTAAATGGCAGTCCTTCCTCACAGTGATTTTATTTTTAAACACATCATAAACCCTTATGATTCTATGAAGTGGAAGGAGACTATTGCAGAACGCCAGTATTTAATACTTTTAATATTAAAACTTAGTACTATCATTACAGCCTGCATGTTCAAAGCAGTATGCAAACATTAATTATTCTTCACAGCAACCCAAAGAGGTGGAAGATATTTATTATAAAATAGCCTATCTGGAAGTTCCGATTCAGATGCAAAGTTCCACAACACTTTAGCATGCTTTCACTTCATTTTGCAACTAAATCCTATTAAAATAATTAGCTTAAAGGTCTGATGGTTTACTAAATACCACACATCAAACAGGCAGCAGAACCAGAATGAACTCTTCAGAGATCCTGACAACAGCTACTGGACAATGTTTCCCATTTAAAATAATGTTTCTACCTGCCCATGAGCTTGCTAGTCTAATATAAGCTCAACATGACCTGGCAATGTGCATTTGCAGCGCAGAAAGCCAACCGTACCCTGGGCTGCATCAAAAGAAGCATGACCAGCAGGTCGAGGGAGGTGATTCTGCTCCTTTGCTCCGCTCTGGTGAGACCCCACCTGGAGTACTGCGTTCAGCTCTGGGGCCCCCAACATGAGAAGGACATGGACCTGTTGGAGCGAGTCCAGAGGAGGGCCACAAAGATGATCAGAGGGCTGGAGCACCTCTCCTATGAAGACAGGCTGAGAGAATTGAGGGTGTTCAGCCTGGAGGAGAGAAGGCTCTGGAGAGACCTTACAGCAGCCTTCAAATACCTAAAGGGGGCTTGCCGGAAAGATGGGGAGGGACTTTTTACAAGGACAAGTAGTGATAGGACAAGGGGTAATGGCTTGAAACTGAAAGAGGGTAGATTTAGATTAGATATAAAGAAGAAGTTCTTCACTGTGAGGGTGGTGAGGCACTGGAACAGGTTTCCCAGAGAGGCTGTGGATGCCCCATCCCTGGAAGTGTTCAAGGACAGGTTGGATGGGGCTTTGAGCAACCTGGTCTAGTGGAAGGTGTCCCTGCCCACGGCAGGGGGTTGGAACTAGATGATCTTTAAGGTCGCAAACCATTCTATGATTCTATGATTCTATAATATGTCATATAAAAACTGACTCCCATTTCACCATCGAAAGCCTATAGAAGATTTCTGTGTTAGGCCTTGTAGAAGAAAACAGGCTGCTTTTCCTGTGTTTACGGCAACATCCTATTTCCCGCAATGGCTGAACATTCATCAAGTGATGAATTCAGAAATGTAACCTCCTCTGTCATCACCCCACCTTATTGGTTTTGGAGGACAAACTGGGATGCAGAGTCAGATGTGTCCATATTCACCGAAGCTCTGGCAGGAGGGTCAATTTTTATATGACTGCCCTTTAAATGCACATCTAGTTTAGAAATGAGTCAGAGTCCCCATGAGCCCTGCAGAAGTTCTGATCCAGATTTAGATCTGAACTTTAGATATTTTTTATCTTTCTATTTCTGAAAGTTAGAGTTGACTATTCAGGCTCCTGGGAGCTAAAACAGCATACTGTTTTCTTTTCTCTCTTGCTAATGCATCAATTGATTTTCTTTTTGTGAAAAAATTGACTTGGCTAATATTCTTCAACAGGGATGGGTGCCCATCTTTGGCCTGCTAGCACCTTTATTTATCTATCTAACAACAAGGTGAAAAAACCCTACTATCTGGGACTGAACAACGACATTGTTTTGGAAAGTCAGAACAATCAATAAGAGTTTTGACTGAGCAAAGACATCTAGATGCTATATGCTTACTTGCTATAATAACCTTACATTTGATTCTGAAAGGTAGTAATCATTGTATTAAAGTAATTAATTGTACAAACTCAGTTACCAGAATACTGTGCGGATTTGAAAACATTCTGATCTACAAGGTGTCCTAATTAATAACTAGGTTTTAAAAATTAGGTGTCTGTAGAAAAGGAGATGTTTGTTTCAGACCGTGGGTCCTGCTGAATCACTGAAGTTCAGCTCATTGAAACTGAAGATCAAAGAGTAGACAAATGATTTTGTTAAGGAACATGACTAGGGATCCATCTAAACTGCCAAAAATACAATGGCATTTGGGCTGAAACAGCAGTGAAAACAAAACTTCAGTCTAGGTTTAACACAAGCTATTATTTCTTATTAAAACAGGTATGTCTGCACTACTCTTTTAACATGAATTATCTAACCGAGGTCAGTCAACCTCAGCTAAGATCACATCATTTAAGTCTGCTTCCAAAGGGGAGAGGGCTAATGACACTGTCTGTACTTGCCCAATAATTTTTTAATCTTTTAGCCAATTTCAACCAAGTCTGATGGAGGAGTAGGGTTCCTACTGACATAAAAGATCCTATGCATGCAATGAAAAGATACCTGTGCAGGAAGCAGATCCTGTAAGTGCTTCTACCAAGAGAAAGGCTCCATCTTTATTCATTACCAGAGAACATGTATTATTGAGGAGAGGTCAGAAATGGAAAGACATGAATGCTGCAGCTAGACCACAGTCTAAGTTTCTTTTTACATTTGAGAATGATTCAGCTGGGAATTCAACCAACCACATAACACAAATCCACAGGGACAGCCCAGCTATTTAGACACCTAATTTACACCTATGGTGCCAACAAACTATGCCCCAAACCACACCCAAGCCGTTATCTATACAAAAGATGGATGGAGAGAGAGAACACTGAAGGCCCTCCATAGATAGCCTAAGTTTATGTGCCTGAATCTGGAAAATTAATGTGTAAAATTCCACTGCTAACATTAGTCATCCCAAAGGTAGAAACTGCATCTCAACCTGTCATCTAGGCTACTTCTACAGTTAATGGAGAAAGAGAGGTATCTCCAAGAATGATTCATACCACCTAGATTTAGATATTAGGACTGCAATAATGTCCTGGAATTGTTTATCATTCTCAGTCAACTAACTCACAAAAGTTAACAACATTAATTTTAAATACTAGACTGCCAGCTTTTCATAGGGCCCTAGTGAGGAGGTACTAACTCATCCATCCATACCTAAATGAAGTAGACCAAGTTGCACCCCAGGCTTCACTGTCTCCAGCGTTTACTGAATTAGTCTTTGCAGTGTTGACACATTCTGGGAATCAGGAGATGGAGATCCTAATCCAGGACAAATCCCTTGGTTTCACTAGCTGCTCTCCTTTTATCCTATACAACGGGATTCATTTACCTCACAAGTATTAAGGGGATAAATTGAATAGGTGACCTTCAAAAAACAGTAACATTTATCTGCAAAGTACTCCCTTATTTTTTTAAACTGTAGTTACCTACAGAACATAAAGGCAACACATACACTTGAAGTCAGCTACTTTCGGAACCTATGTTGGCAGTAGAAAGAGGGGGAGATATTCAGAAGGTGCTTCTAGGACACTATCTTGTTTGATTTTACGTAGACCAGAGGTTCCTCAGGACAGGGCCTATATTTTGATGCCCTTTAATGCAATCACCTTTCCAATTATGCCTTGTAATAAATCTGTGCTGTTAAAAACTTGTCATTTGGTTTGGTTTTTAGGACTCCCAGAGGCAGCATTTGCTGCAGTTAGTGTTCCTGTGGGTTAAGAATTTTTGATCTCAAGTGTTTCTTTTTTTCCTTAAAATATATTGTTTCTGTGCCAAAATATGTCAATGTTCTGTTGGGAGAATGTCACAAAGGCTGGAAATTCTGATCCCCCCCACTCCCCCCCATTTACAACCTGTAACTATTACTAATATACACTTTCAGTCTGGAAAATATATTATTGGCAAGTTTCTAGAAACTGTACAAAAGTCTTTGTGTCAAGACTGACACCTTCAGAGTGTATAGAGGAAGATACAGCTCAGCAAAGCACAGGAGTTCAGCATAATTGCATAGGCATGGTGGGAGAAACACATCCATAAAGTCACAAATCACATCCCAGGTTGGTTTACATCAGCAGAACTCCACTGATTTCAGTGGTGTTATCTGCATTTTACATTAAAATAGATCAGTTCTCTTCAGGACTCAGTCCTGACATACTGTGGTAAGGCAAGACAACTCCTCCATGTTCAGTGGCATTCCCCCCTAGCTGGTGGCTGCGTCTTATGCTAACACACCTGAAAATCTTGTGGTTTCCCATCAGAAACAAGAATAGTTCCCATATGTCTTAGTGTTAAATGGAGAGATCTGGGCAACGCTCTTCTAGGCAAATACAGTTGGCACCTTGTGTTTCTGCTTCCCAGGGAAACGCCTGGAAGACCTAACATGCCTCAGCTCTCCAGCTCATTCCATCAGAATCCAGATCTGCATAAGCTGGGTATCTCACACCTCTTACATCTTAATTTGCTGGTTCATTATTATCTCAAAAGGCAGTTCACTGTTGTACACCTTTTCATCACAACAACAGCTCCCAGTGATCTGTAGTTATACCTGGCCACAAGCCTCCTTCCAAACACCCACACAGTTAGTAGTGTATACTTCTGATATCCTTGATTTGACTTCCAAAGCAAACTCTTTTCTGGACAAATTTGGTGTCTGATCAATTTTACTGATGAAAATGATTGTTGTAATGGAAATAAAGAAAGAGTGTTGAATGTTAGCTGGAGGATGCTTTCATTTCCTACACTATGTTTGAATAGTGGGCCATCTTACTATGTCCTGCACAGTGCCTTTGGCAACTGAACTGAGAAGGGAAGCATGGCTTTTCAAGGGAACAGTTCAACAACAGAGGTTTAGTACCACTGTAAACAGAAACTCAGTTTTTCCCCGCTAATATTTCCTCTGCTTAATATAAACAAAGCCTTATGAGGAAAAAAGGATTTGCTGGCTGAGTCTGTATTTTTCTGACAGTTTACAGCCACTTAAGAAAAAATGATTAATTTTTTTAACGGAATTTTCAGTCTAGAAAGATAATGGTTGAAGAGACTGGGGGATGCATCTCTGCAGCTTATCAGCTCTTTACCACAATTTTGTTGTTGTTGTTTAAAAAGGCAACAGCAATGATTTGAATGTGCCATTTGTTGCCATGACAAACAATCACTGACTCAAAGTATAGAAATGGGAAATGGATAGTGGTGGTGGTCATTTCTTAGTTCCTGTTACCGCAGCACACTTCAGTAACGGTTGATCTTTTCAACACAGGCAGCCTTGCTGCTTCATTTTCTTCATGTATTATATACTCATATATCTTTAATGTGGAGTAAGAGCAACACAATCAATTATTTATTATGCAGCTGACAGCATGCAATGAAGACACAACAGACAACTATTCAATAATGCACTACCATGCACTATATATCAGTGTTGCGTACAACTACAAGACAATATGAAAGAGCCTTGCACTTAGCTTGACTTCACAGCCAAGCAAATTACATGCAATTGTCTAGTTCACTCTACTGAAAGGCATTATTCTGTCCTAACAGCTTTATAGATTTGCATATTTTAAAAAGAGAAGAAAAAGTAGATTTACCCTCCAGGCAGATATGAGGCTGAATAAGCATATTCTACATGAATTGTAAGGAGACCAAAACAATTCCTCTGGTATCCTGTTGCCTTAAAACAGTCATTTTATTTTAGGGTTAGATTCTGTTACCAGTACAAAGTTCAGCTGTAAAATATACATGCTCTGCAGCATAATGCAAATTTCATTTGAATAAGCATGGCAGAATCAGGTCAATCTGGGTATGCTAATGAGTAGGAAAATAGATGTCCTAAGCAATATTTTAGAGATAATATATTACTACAGAAATACTTCACATCTCTACCCCCAAATACCATGTCCTGTAACACAGGTTCTTGAGGGAGAGGGAATGTTCCTGACTGGGCTAGGTCCTTCTGTCCCTGCCCTCAGGTACCAGCTACGAAGCAAGAAGAGCAGTTCAAGAGCATGACTATAA
>VYZV01017135.1:12286-23316 GCA_013401275.1 Pandion haliaetus | reverse complement strand
CCTGGCCCCGAGCCGCCGGCGTTGGCCCCGGCGTGCCTGCTGAGAGGAATCCCTCAGGGAGCGTCCGCTTGCGCGTCCCTAGCTGCGCACCCGCTCGTTTAGTTGCCGATTTGGCCCACGAGGTCAGGTTTGGGGAAGGCTGCACGCCTCGGCCGCCCTGGCAGGCGGTGGCTGCGTGCGATGGGACGGTTGTGCCGGTGTGTGCCCAGCCGTGTGCCAGCCCCGCGCCCGCTGCGGTGCTGTGCAGGCCGAGCTGGGCGCTGGTGCAGGGACGGGGCGGCCGCGCTCCTCCGCCGGTCCTCAGCATTGCTCCCTCGCCCCGAAGGTGCTGCTGAAGGCGGCGCGGCATGGCTGCCTTCCTGCATGGCCCGTTGTGGGGTGTGCCTGGCCACGCTCCCTGGCTTGGCTGGAGCTCTCGCTTGCATGGCGGCGGGGCCAAAATTGCTGGTTCCTCTGTGCCCACCGGTTGTGTCCTCCTGGAGCCCCGGCCTGCGCGCATGCCGGGGCACACGTGCCTCTGCTGCCTGTGGCATGGGAGCCCAGCCCCGGCAAGGGAGCGTGGTATTTGCGGCACAGTGGGAGCAGTCCGCATGCAGCGCAACGCGTGCTGGAGGATGACGTGGGGTGGGGAAGGGGGACATGGCAGTTACTGGGTCCTGCTGGGCTGGGAGAGTTTTTGTGAAGGGGGCTGCAGGAGCCTCTGCTGTCCCCTCACAGCTGGTGGGGACGGGCTGCGAGTGGAGCCCCCAGCCCCATGATGCACCCGCTCATCAGCGTGGCTGTTCTGCACGCTGGGGTGCAGCCATCCCTCTCCTGCCACAGGCCCAAAGGCTCAGCTTGCCAGGCAGCCGCTGGCCGCCGCCGGCTCGCGGCCCCCGTGGAGACAGGCAGGGGAAGCTGCGGGGCTGTTTCCTGCCCTTTGCCTCTGGAGCATCCCGGCTGCACAGCTTTCTGAGGGGCTTTCCATCTTCCTGGACGGCAGCCTGACCTGCTGGCTCTCCCAGAAGTCCTGCCCTCTGCTCTGAGAGCACCGGGGTCAGTTTAATGAGTTAATGCTGGCAAAGCAGTTCTGGAGGGATAAGTGCTGTGTAAGCACTAAGTCTCCCAAGTCTCCCTGCATTTGGAGCATGAGCCCTGCACAGCCCAGCTCTGCTGCCCTACAGCACAGATAATCACCCCGCACGCAAAGCGCTGGCTCAGACCAACCCCTTGTTGCACAGCCTGGGGGGGAGAGGGGACTCTGTGGAGGGACAGCGTGAAACCTCAATCCTTGGAGCGAGGAGGCTCAAGCGGCCGAAGGGGGTGACGAGAGCAGGGGCAGCCCCTTGGCTGCGGCTCTCAGGCAGGGCCCTTGGGGGGCCTGGGGAGGCAGCCCTGGCCCAAGGAGCTGCCCGTCCTCTGCGTGATGGGTGTTTGCGGGGGTGGGATAGAGCAGGACAGCAGCGTGGGCGCTGCTGGGGCCAGTTTGGCATCGCCCCTCATGGTGCTACCGGCCTCGGTGCCTGCCAGGCTGCCAGCAGCAAGCTGGGCAAGTCCAGTCAGAGGCAAGTCCTGCGGACCCTGAGCTGCCCGGTTTGTGCCAGGGGCCTGGGCAGCGGCTCTCGCAGGAGCACTGGGGATCAGGCGGCCTCGGCAGCTTCTCTGCCTGGGGCTCACCTCACAGATGTGCACGAACCAGCCTCTGTCGGCCCCCCCGGCCCGGGGCCGCAGGGCCTGGCTGGGCCCCGGCCCTGGCACAGACCCCGCCAGGTAGGGCTGGAGCTGGCGGAGGGCAGCTGAGGGAGCTCGGCACCAGCAGAGGCTTCATAACGCAGACTGGGGGGGCTGCCCCGACACGGCGGGCCCCTCGCAGGGCTGAGCGCTGCTGGGGTGCCGGCAAGGCCCAGGGACGTGGCGCGTGGCTGCGCGTGCGGGACACGCGGGGAGCTGTGTTTGCGGCGGGGAAGGAAGGCTGCGAGCTCAGCCCAGAGCCTGGGCGTCTGAGGAACCCGCTGTCTTTCTGCCTGTGCTGGCAGGCAGCCGGGGCTCAGCGTGCTGGAGACCTGCATCCTCCCCGTCCCGCTGTCTCCTCCCAGCTGTGGGCTCACAAGGAGTGGCAGCTGGTGGGCTATATAAAGGCAGGGGAACCTCAGCCAGCTCAAAAGAAACTCCTGGAGCTACTGGTGTTCTCCCTCCCTCCCTTCATGTGATTCAGCTTCCCCACACCAGGGGAGCCGAGGACGAGCCTCACTGTAAGTACCCGAACTGAGCTGGCATTGTGTAGGCAAACCCCCGGCACCGTGCACAGCCTCGGGGAAGGATGGCGGCGGCGCCGGGCCCTGGGCAGGAGGGTCCCCCGTCCTCTGCCTCGCCCAGAAGAGGGGGAAAATGCTGTGGGGGGAGCCCTGGGCCGTCCCCACAGTCTTGCAGGGAGCTCTGCTTCTTACTGCTGGATGGGGAGGCTCTGGCTCTCGTCTCATCCCAGAGCGTGGGCAGGCAGCACATCTCCATGGGGGGGGGCAGCCGGGGCTGCCTGGGAGGGCTGTGGGGCAGCCCCACGGGAGAGGGCTCCCTTCTCTGCGGGGGCTGGGGTTCCCACTGGAGCAGCACACGCTGGGCTCACGCCTCGTCGTGCAGATCTGGGAGCTGGGTGTGTTCAGGGCAGGGTGGGACGCTGCTGGGCCCGGCGGGAGCTGACTGGAGCGAGTGTTCCCAGCGGCCAAGAGACCCTGCAGGCCCCACAGCGTCTGTGCTGGGGGCTTGTGTGCAGCACCCTAGGGTGGGGGCTGTGCCACTCGTGGGCTGCTGGTCCATGGGCGTTCAGGCGATGGGGACCTGGGCAGCACNGACCTGGGCAGCACGGGGGGGGTTTCGGGGGGTGGGCTGCGAGCAGGTTGGGCAGCAGCCGCCTCCCTCCCGGTGTGGCTGTGGGTGTCCCTTGTGTGCCCCTCTGGGCCAGCCCGTGCTGACCCTGCTCTCCGCTTCCAGGTGCGAGATGGCTGCCGACCGCTGCCGCCTCCTCCTCTTCCTCCTGCCCTGGCTGGTCATGGCCTCGCACAGCCCACCCGGCTGCAAGATCCGGATTACCTCTAAGGGGCTGGACCTGGGTAAGGGGCTGAACGGGACCCTGATCTCAGGGCCTGGGCGAGAGGGAGGTTGGGACGCCTTTCCCGGGGTCCGCACCTGGGTAAGGCTCTTGGCTGGCACCCCTGCCTGCACTGCCTGCACGTGGGGCAGCTGGAGAGGAGCTGGGGGACTGGCTGGGGGCGGTGCTGCTGGGAGGGCAGCACAGCCCGGCTGCAGCCAGCCCAGGCTCGCTTTGCTTTGCAGTGAAGCAGGAGGGGCTGAGCTTCGTGGAGCAGGAGCTGCAGAACATCACGGTGTCGGACCTGCATGGGAAGGAGGGGCAGTTCCACTACAACATCAGCCAGTGAGTGCTGCCCGCTCCCTGCACACGCAGCCCCCCGCATCCATCTGACCATCTCTGTCCCCTCCCCTGCAGGGTCAAGGTGATGGACCTGCAGCTGGCATTTTCTGACCTGCACTTCCAGCCTCAGCAGCACCTTGTCTTCAACATCAAAAATGCTTCCATCAGCCTGCGCTTCCGGAGACAGCTGCTCTACTGGTTCTTGTGAGCTACCTCCCGCTCCCCCAGGCACCCCACGGCTGGGCCACAGCCGCTGCTTGGCTGTGCCCGCTAGATGCCATGGGTGCCTTGCTGCCCTGCCGTGCAGCTCGTAGGAGCTGTGCACTCCTCTCATCTGGTTTTGTCACTTCCAGCTATGACATCGGGTCCATCAATGCCTCTGCAGATGGCGTCCACATTCACACGGTGCTGCAGCTGGCCAAGGATGAGACCGGGCGCTTGAAGATCTCTAACATCACCTGCAATGCCTCCATTGCCAGAATGCACGCAGGCTTCTCCGGCACACTCAGGTACAACCAACCCCACCGCAGCAGCCCTGTCCTCCGCCGGGCCAGCTCTGCCTATGCCCAGCTCCCCAACCCCCCCTTTCTGTACCCTCGGGACTTGCCCATCCCAGGCTCTGTGCTCCCGTGGGGATGGAGGGATGGGGCTGCAGCCGCAGGGGAAGGCAGGTAGCTGCAGAGCTGCTGTTGTGTCCTGCAGGAAGGTCTACGAGTTCCTGAGCACCTTCATCGTCACAGGGATGCGCTTCCTCCTCAGCCAGCAGGTATGGCTGGGTGCTGACAGCCGATGGAGCCCGGGGGAACCTGGCCTTGCCCTGCCCCGCAGCAGGAGAAGGGTCCGGGATCCTCATCCAGACCTGGGAGCAATTCCCCTCTTAGCCCAGGCCCTTGCCTTTCAGATCTGCCCGTCCCTGGAGCATGCCAGCCTGGTGCTGCTGAACTCCGTGCTGGACACGGTGCCAGGTAAGTGTTGCTCTGGGGGAAGGGACTGGACCCCGCTCACCATGGGGAGGCTTGGTCACGACAGCCCATCTTCCCTGGCAGTGAGGAACTATGTGGATGAGCACATCGGGATTGACTACTCCCTCCTGCGGGATCCAGCTGTCTCCACGGACACCCTCGACCTAGACTTCAAGGTGAGCAGTAGATCCTACCCTGATGACCCCGCACCGTCCCTGTGGGAGTGGCTGTGCCAGCTTGCACACTGGGCACCACAGAGTGAGCAGGGTGGGCTGCGCTACAGCTGCAGAAATGTCTCCTGTTCTTGGCCCAGGGCATGTTCTTCCCCCGTGCAAGAGAGAACCAGGAGCTGGAGAACCACGCGGTGGAGCCGGTGATCAAGGAGACCGAGCGTATGGTCTACGTTGCCTTCTCCGAGTACTTCTTTGACTCGGCCATGCACGCGTACTTCCAGGCAGGTGTGCTGGCCATAGAGCTCCAGGGGGAGAAGGTAAGCGGTGCCAGATCACCCAGCTATGCACGGGCAGCTCTCTGCGAGCAGGGGCCTGCCGCTAGGCAAGAGGGAGGGCTGGGCTTTGCCTGCAGAGCAGAAGAGGTGCCATCCAGGGAGCAGCTCTGCTGGGATCAACAGCAACTGCTAGCTTACCCTCCCTGCAGGTGCCCAAGGACCTGGAGGTTTTGCTGAGAGCCACCTTCTTTGGGACCATCTTCATGCTGGTGAGAGGAGCACCTGGCCGGGGCGGGAGGCACGGGGGAGCCGCTGGGGCAGAGCACAGCCCTGCCCAGCTCCGTGCCTCCAGCTCACCTGCCTTCCTCAGAGTCCTGCTGTGGATGCTCCCCTGCGGCTGGTGCTGCAGGTGTCGGCTCCCCCCCGCTGCATCATCAAACCCTCGGGCACCTCGGTCTCCGTCTCTGCCTTCCTCAACATCTCTCTGGTGCCCCCGGGCCGCCCCGCTGTCCAGCTCTCCAGCATGGCCATGGTGAGGGGCGGGGGGCTGGCCGGGAGGGGTGCGTGTGGCCAGGGCTCCCTGTGCAGCCACCCCAGCGCACAGGGGAAGAGTGTTTCCCACCCCGCGTGGGAAGGCTCCGGTGTCCCAAAGCAGAGGGAGAGCAAGAGGAGCAGCCAGCCTGGCCAGCTGCCTGCAGTGGGCACAGCAGGGCTACAGTTCAGCCTTCTCTCTCCCCAGGAAACAAAGCTGAGCGCCAAGGTGTTTCTGCAAGGGAAGGCGCTGCGCGTGCAGCTGGACCTGCGACGGTACGGCCCGCGCTGGGGTCCTGCGGAGGCTGTGGGGAAGATCCCCTCCGCGCCCCGCTCACGGCTGCTTTCTCCCCTGCAGGTTTCGCATCTACTCCAAGCAGTCTGCACTGGAGTCACTAGCGGTGAGCAGACCCGTGCCAGCCCGGAGGGTCCGGCCTCCCTTGCTAGCCCCCGGCCACAGCGTGGGGCAGGCGCTGCGCATCGCAGGACACCCCTTCTAGCCCAAGTGCAGGCGTGCCCGGCCCAGGCAGGCAGGTCTGTTGCTGCTGCCGGTGCACTCACGCACGCTTCTCTCTCCCCAGCTGTTCTCATTGCAGGCCCCACTGAAGACCCTGCTGCAGCTGACGATCATGCCCCTCATTAACGGTAAGCGCCACTGCTGCCCGCACACAGCCGGGCTTGGGGCAGGGGTACAGTGGGACTGGGGTTCACCGCATCTCTCCCTCCCTGCAGAGAGGACTAAAAAGGGCGTGCAGATCCCACTGCCAGAAGGCATGGACTTCACCAAGGAGGTGGTCACCAACCATGCGGTACGTGGCAGGATGGGGACAGCCTGGGCCCCCCAGCAGGTGCAGGGACCATGTCCTGCTGGGGCAGGGTGCAGTCACACGCAGCCTTGCCCTAATCCTCTTCCCCCTCGCAGGGATTCCTCACGGTGGGAGCTGATCTCCAGTTCTCCAAGGGGCTGCGGGAAGTGATCGAGAAATACCGCCCGGCCCCTACCACCCCCACCTACCCCAGCTCACAGCCTGCAGCGCCCAGTGGGGACCCCTACCAGCTCTAGCTCTTCTCCCCACTCGCCCCTTCACCCTGGACTGAGGGCAGATCCCGGGCTGGACCCGTAGACCATAGTAGGTAGGAAGCAGCTTCCCCAGTACCACTGGCAAGTCCTGCAGGGCGCCTGTGCCCTGGTGGGTAGCAGCAAGGCGGAGACGGCCGCTCTGGGAACCCCTGCTGCACCCCCTCTCATTACACTAATAAACCACTCGACTCCAACCTGCGCGGCCTCGTTGCTTGGAGGAGGTGCCCATGCTGGACTGCACGGCTGCCAGCACGTGGGGAGGGCTGGGGAAGGAGGCAGACAGCGCGGCTCCCCCAGCTCAGGTACTTGGGAGGCAGACACAGCGCCGAATGGTGGCAGAGGGGCTCTTGCGGGTGGCTTGTTTCCAGGCCTCGGTGACACCCTGCAGAGAGGGGGGCACAGACCACAGGCCCTGGCTGCCCAGCACAGCGCGTCAGCACTCACCTGTGCTGCATGCTCCCCACGGAGAGCAAAGGAAAGCAAAGCGGGGGGGGGTAGCAGAGCACTGTGAGGAGCTGGGCAAGGAGGAGCAGAACCACCTTGTTCAGAGAGTTTATTGCGAGTTCCTAGAAGCACTGCGTGCCCCAGACAGCGAGCGGGCAGTGGGATTGTCTTTGTGGTAAGCCTCCTTCACCGGGATCAGATGTGGGAGCAGTTTGGAGGGGAGGAGAAAGCCCCCGCAGGAGCAGCGCCCAGCTGCCCGCAGCCCCCACGTGAACTGTGCTTTCCAGCAGGGGACAGCTGCCTTGGAGCCTGCCCAGGGCTGTGTGCGTGCAGTGGCCGCAGGGCAGAGGGGAAGTGGTGGGGACTGCTCCCTTCCCAAGAGGGAAGTAGCTGCCTCCCCAGACAGGGAGGAGGTGAGGCAGGAAGCCACAAGCGAGGAGACAGCTCCTGCAGGGGCAGGACTCCTCGCTCAGCAAGGACAGAGCCCCTGGGACTCATCCCCGCCCAGCCCACACCTCCCACCCACCACAGGCAGCCCCGTCCTCCACCCCGTCCAGCCGAGCGCTGTCCTGCAGGGCTGGGCAGAGCCCGGGGCTGGAGCAGGGAGCCCCACCGGCTGCAGGGGTGACTCTTTCCGTGGCGCAGGCAGCCCGGGCGCAGCTGAGTGGCAGCGAGGCTGGGCTGTGCGGGAGGTGCCGGGTGGTGAGGGCAGCCGGGGTGCCAGGCGCTGCCTCCACAGCTCCTAGTAAGGCTCATTCTTAATGAAGCGGCTGAACATGGTGAAGGCAGCGAGCGGCCGGTCCGTGGGCACCATGTGGCCAGCTCCCTGTGGGAAACAGCAGCAGCAGATCAGTGCTGACCACGGGGCTGCCACAGCCCTGCAACCGCCTCCAGCCCCAGGCTGCCCACAGCACAGCCAGCACCACCCCACTCTGACCACAGCACTGGTGTCCAGCATGCCCGCCCACGCCGCGGTCAGCAGCCCTCTCCCTGTCTCCCCAGAGCCCCTCAGCCCTACCTTGACCGTGAGGAAAGCGATGTTGGTAAATTCCTTCACAAAGCCCCCGATCTGGTTCTCGCCGCCTTCAGTGTAGAGCCAGGGCCGGCGAGCCACCTGCACCTGGGACCGGCGGCAGCACCCTCAGTGCCCCGGCTGCTCGAGGCAGGCGGCCAGCCCTGCCCACACTCTCACCGCAGCCAACTGCACAGCCCGGAACTGGTGACCGGCCTGGCCCAGGCCCTGCTCTGCCCACTTACCTTCTGGCAGAGGGATTCCACAAACCACTCATCCCCGAGGAAGTTGCAGGCCATGTCGACGTCCCCATTGTACACCAGGATCCGGTACTTCTGCAGAGCAGAAGGAGGGTGAGCGTTTCGCAGGGCAGCAGCCCTGGCCAGGCAGGAGGCTGGTTTGGCAGAGCCGGTCCCAGGGCCCAGTGGGCTCCCCCGCACGCACCGTGGCTCCGAGCAGCTTCAGGTACTGGTCATTCATCTGCATGTACAGGCGCTTGTAGTTGCGGTTGACCTCAAAGCTGCGGAGGAAGCATCAGCATCGCGCGGCTGCTCACGCTCGCGGCTGTCCCTCCCTGCCCAGAGCTTGCTCACCTGCACACCTGCCACTCCAGGGCATCAGGGGAGATGTGGAGAGCCTTCCTCACCTCCGGGGAGTTCAGATACACGCTGAGGGCTGTGGAGTTGGTGCAGGGTGGGTCCATCCGGACCTTCCGGGCTACTGGCATCCGGAACAGGTTCTGGGAGAGTCGGGAGAGTCCCTACCACAGCAGCACCTAGTGCCACCCCACGGGAGCAGCCACTCTCTGCCCCCTCCTGCCCACAGGCAGCACCGCTGGCCGGGCAGATGATGCTCCCAGCCGGGTGACACAAGTGCCCGGGCTCACCTGCCGCCAGGAGAACCTCATCGGCATCCGGATGAAGGAGTTGCCCAGGTCATGTGTGATGAGACAGTCACCCTCGTACCTGCAGCCAGAACGAGCACAGGGACGGGCTAAAAGCTCTGGAGGAACAAGGGCTCAGGCCCCTTCCTGGGGGAACCCTCAACAGCAGCCAGACACGGTCCACCTGTCCCAGAGGGACCCCCTGCCCAGCCCACCACGTCCCTCTGCCAGCCAGGACCCCACACGGTGCAAACCAAAGTGAGCCAGTGCCCGGAGACCCCTTTTCCCTGGGGCCGCTCTCACCTCACACTCCCAGGGACACCACCATCGCATGGGGCGTAGAGGTTGTAGATGTTGAGGCCGGACTCCTCCACAATCTGAATCGTCTCCTCCATCTGCAACAAGCCGCAAGAAGGGTTTGGGACTCAGCAGGACACTCGAGGGACATGGGCCCGCGCAGAGCCGGGTGGGTGGGTGCTGCTCACTGGCACTGGGCACGCACTCGGAGGCTCCGGCTCCCCTCACCTTCAGCGTGCAGTTCAGGTTGGAGTTGTCGTGGAAGTTGCACTTCCCCTGGGAGCAGCAGAAGGCCTGCAAGTCCTTCCACAGCCTGCGGGCAGAGACCAGGGCACTTGGACCGCACTGCCCAGGCGGCAACACTGACACAAAGCCAGCGGCCACGGCCACGCTGCAGGCTCCCTGCCCAGCAGCTGCACGGCACACGGCTCGGCCTGGTGCCCCACACGCCCCACAAACAAATGCGCCCGCCCATGGGAGCTGCCCAGGACAAGGGGCCACCTGTACAGCCCGGCTGCTGGCCCAAGTCAGGCCAGGAGCTTCCCTTGTCCCGGACACCACCGATCCAGCCAGCCTTGTCCCATGCCATGCCCCCGTCCTGCTCGCCCAGGGACAGTGCATCTAGCAACAGCGTTCCCCCTCCTCTTACTCAGTCCCCAGCAGGCCGTGGTAATAGGCAAAGTAAACCAGGGAGTTGTCGTTGATCTCGTAGGATGAGAGGCCATTTCCCACAGCGATTCCCTGCAAGGCAAGAAGAAAACAACTCTGTTGTGTTCCAGCTCCCCACAGGGCAGCCACAGCCGCAGCGGCATCAGGCAGGAAGCAGATACAGCACTGTTTACTCCACAGAGGGAACAGGAAGGGTCGGGGGGGCCTAAGAACACTCCCCGGTCCCATGTGATGCAGCAGGGACGGACACATCTGCCAGCAGCCGCTGCCAGCACCTCAGGAGAAGATGAAAGGCCACGGGGCCAGACCCACCCTATGCCCCGGAGGGGACCCCGCACACCAGCTGCACAGCCTGTCCCACCCCGGTCCCGCTCGAGAGCCCCAGCGAGGCCCTGCCAAGCCTTCTGCTCCCCGGCTCAGCCCAGGCCAGCGGCAGAGCCCAGCTGCTCACCTTCAGGTTGAGGCTGGGGTCCTGCATCACCCACTCCGCCAGTGTGGGGATGTAGACCCCCCCATAGCTCTCCCCCGTGAGGAAGAGATCGTTTTTGGAGTACTCGGGGAAGAGCCGGAGGAAATCCTTCAGCGCCAGGTAGTTGTTGCGAGCGACCTGCAGGCAGGAGACAGGGGTCAGGCAGCAAGGCAGAACCCCCAGCACCCAGGCAGGGGCAGGCAGGACGCAGGTCCCTCCCAGCAGCCCGGGTCACTCGCCTCGGTGTCATTCGTGGTGTACTTCTTGTCCTCGGAGTATGAGAAGCCGACGCCGGCGGGAGACTCCAGGTAGAGCACGTTAGCAATCTGCAGGGACAGCAGAGGAGCTGGAGATCAGGGGAGACCCCCCTACCCCTGGCTCGGCAAGACAGAGGGCTGCTGGCGGCACCCGCGGGTGCCGGGCTGGGCCGGCCCCAGGGCTGCACTGGGGGGGCCGCATTCCTGCCCGGCTCCACAGCAGACTCGAGAGGAGGGAGTGTTGGGCACGGCGCCTGCGGGAGGCTCGGCTCTGTCCAGAGGGCAGGAGAGACCGGCTCAGGGCCGCCCTCTCCCCACAGCCACGGAGGCTGCAGCGCCTGCGCCCGTACCTTGTTCCAGGCGTAGTCGTTGTACTTCAGCGTGACCCCATCGGGCTGGATCTGGGGAAGCAGAAGGCGGTGACCGGAGGGCACAACCAGGCTGGCCCCAGCGAGACAGCTCGTGCCACGCAGCCTGCCGGCCCCGAGCCGCGGGACGGCTGCGACTACTGACCAGGAAGGGGCCGTGCTCCTTCAGGAAGCCCTCCATGGCGATGCCGCCGGGGCCCCCC
>VYZV01017133.1:18781-31553 GCA_013401275.1 Pandion haliaetus | reverse complement strand
GGTGACTCTCTTGAAGAAAAATACAAAAGAAAACATGCTGTCTATGAAAAGAACAATGCATATTTTAATAGTTACATTAATACTGAAGGAAACCCTCAAGGATTGTTCCTGTGGTGGGTAATTGACAGTAATACAGATTTTAATTTATGTCTTGCCAGTCCTTTTCCCTGTTTCAAAACTGAGCTTGCTGTCCTTTTTTTCTTCAGGTTTCTTTATAGCTGGTAGAGAAACTGATAATTTTCTGAAAAAAAAAAAAAAAAAGCCAGGGCTATGTGTTGCTTTTGCTCATGTTTTCCTCATCTGAATAAATTAGCAGGGTCCCCACACACTCTGCCTCTGCAGCCCCATTTGAATTAGGCTGCTTTTTTTCCCTCACTGTTTTTGCAACAAGTTGCTGTGGCACTGACTGGCTTCTCACTGGGTTTGACCATAACATGAGATAGCTGTGCAGCAGTATTTGGTTTGGATGGTAGTGAATTCATGCTATGAACTGACAACTTCCACAGATTTGTGAATGACTGTGGCTAGAGCTTATTTCTAGATCATTTTTCTTAATGTGGAGCATGAAACCACATGAAAAAGCACAGCAAAGCAGTCTCAGGACTTGCCTCTGAGAGCTGAACTAGCCCAGAAGTAAACTTGATCCTCCTAGAAAAGCATCTGTGTGCTACTCTCGGGCAGGGCTAATATATATGGTCTCTTGTACAGGTGCTTGTACACATGCACACTATCGTGCGTCTGAGGAGGAAAGTGTCTTCTCTTGAGCACACTCCTTTCATTTATAGGCTTCATAGTTTTGCCAGCTACTGTGGTAATTCACAGGTATGTGCCAGGTAAAACATTAATAGCAGATTCGAGTAAAAGCAGGTTGTCACAATTTTCCATTAAAGTATCACATGCAGGAGCAGTTCAGGATGTCTTAAAAACCAAGTTAGGTACCACAGAAGTTGGTGGGGGCAGTTGTTTCTTGGTTGTTTTTGAGAGCAGGGGAGAGAGTGCGTGATCTCTCTGTCACTTGGGCTGCTAAAGTTCTTGATTACACTAGGAAGCAAACTCTGGGAAAATTGTGTTGTATGTAGCACCAAAACAAACAAAGCCACATATGTGGAATGGAAAGCAAAGGAAACCGGAGGGTATGTATTCCAGCTGAAAAAAAATTTCAGATGGCTGTTTATCTTGTAAAAGCTCTTCTCATGAGAATTTTTAATAAGTGAAGCCTGGACTCTGTGCCTTGAGCCGAGATTCCCTTAAAACAGCTTCAAGTCCAACAGTACTTTTTATGCCAATACAAAAATACAGAACTTACAATAAACTGTGCTGACCTTCCCCAGATCAGAAAGGATTTTCGGGGTCTGGTTTTGCAAATCCCTTTAGTACTGAGCAAGGTAAATAGCATCCTTTTGTGCGCAGTCAATAAGCGAGCTCTTTGGTAGATACTTCATTTCTGGATGGAGTATTTTATACATTTTTCAGCCAGGCTCTTCACAGTTGTAGTTATTTTGGTGGTGTTCTTGATCTCTTGGTATTGTGAAACTTGAAATAAACTTTTAGAATTGTTCCTCCAGATTTGTTTTGCAACTCCTCCATAACACTTGTATTAAGCATGCCAGATCTTGAATAGCTTATGTGTTTTGTTCAGTTCAGTATAACTTCACAGAAGGAATTTTAAGGCAAATGAGGAGTTTGGTATTTCTGGTTTTAAACTGTGATTAGCCTTACTGAACTAATAGGTTCCATGGTAGAAATAAAACTATTCAAATGGTATGAGAGCTTACATAAAGAAAATGTTTTCTCAAAATATTCTGAGGTATTGTAAGTGAAACAACAGTTCAGAGTCAAAAGAAGATTTTGTATTTCCAGATGCCTTCAGAGTATCAAACAAATCTGCTGCTTTCCCAGAACAATGACTGCAAGTTTCTTAGTGAAGTCTAGGAGTTCCAGCTAGAGAAATAGTTGGAACATGAAAGAAGCTCAGCAAACTGCAGTGCAACCTCCCAGGAGCTGGGGCCTGAGAATTTTCTCCCATGAACACTTTTTTGTCCAAATCCATGATTTCTCATAAAAAAATTTAAGATTTCAACAAACTGACACTTTTTTTTTTTTTTTTTTAAATCAGAAAGTAAGTTCAGCTGAAAAACTCCCAGTTAGTTTTTAGGTTGGTGTATTTTTCATGTTTCTGGGATATGCAGATGTCACCCTCTGGCTCCTTACTTATTTTTCAGTTGTTGAAGGAATTGTAAGGCAATGAAGTTACTTGATTTGATATGAACTCCAAGCTTTCCTTTTAATTTATAGGACTTTTTTAACAGATTTATTTCACTGGAAATAGTTACACTTCTAGGACATATCTTAGGCCAAGGAAGCTGCTCGCGAGAGCAAAGCTATGTTCGTTGACAGGGAGTCTTGATGTATTCCACATGCTCTGAACAGCGGGGTTTCTAAGGGCTCATCCAGAATGCGGTGACTGAGGCACACTGAATCCAGCTCAAAACTAGTTTGGCTGGGGAGAGGCAATAGTTCAGGCATGTCGTTGGTGATAAAACCCACCTGAGAAACTGAACAAACTTTCAGAAAATTACCGTGAGCTTCAGGTTCCTGTGGGTACACAAGATAAATAGGATTACATGGGAATGTCGGTGTAAGAGCAGTGCTGCAGCGAAGCATTACTTTAAAATACCTAAATGAAGAAAACGTCCCCTTTGTTCATGCTCGGCTGGCATTGGCATGGCCCTCGCCCCTTCACCCGCCCAGGGTGTTCTCCAGTGAGCAGACTTCTCAGCTGCTCCTGGGACAACCTTGTTCTGTCTTCACCTGCATTCATCTGTCACTTCCAATATCTACTGAAAGAAAACATTTTTCCTCCTATATCTTGTTTTCCTTTCATATCTCTCTCCTGAAACTCTGATACATGACTAGAAGGCTTGGAAACAACATCTTGGAAAGCTACCAAAAAATACAGTAAAGCTGAAGGAGAAAGTCTAATTGTTTTAAATGAGTCTGCGGAACACTTCTGCAAATTGAATTAAATACGTAAAAAAATCAAAGGCAGAAAAAAAGGAGGGGGGAGGGGAAAGGGAAGGATCTGTAGAGGGTGGTAAGAAACGGAGAAGAGCTAGTGGTACGACTGACTTGAATTCCAGAATTTCACACCTGGAATCTAAATTTTATCATGTACTTTTTTTTTCACTTTTAATCAACTCTTCAGCATAGCTCTGGTGACTTGTAGCACAGAATATTTCCTTGACAACATATTTTATGCACCTGTGTTGCTTAGTCATTATAAAAAGGATTTTCCTTGTCCTCTACGTTATAGATTTACAATCTATGACTGTATTTATGCAAAGCATTATCACTTCAGTGAAATCCAGATGTTTTCTTTATGTCCGTATCTGATAAGAAGTGGTGAGAGGCTTGGAAGCCTGCCACAATGAAACATCCCTGGGGTGGTACAGCATCAACAGAAAAACAGCTTTAAAGAAGTCTCTCCCTAAAAGTGGTCATGGTTTCTTAGGCAACCTTCTCCAAACATGGTGAGCCTTAGCTCTGCCTCTGGCTGCTGAACTTCCTTTTCCAGTTCATTCTATAAAAACCTCCCTAATTTAGTAACACCCTTGGACTCCTATTTTTCCCTCTTTTCTTTTGTCTTTTTTAATGGAAAAATTTCTGCTGGCTCTGGTGTAGCTGCTGTCTATAGCTTTTCCACCCTTAGTAAGATGAATATGTCTCAGCATAGCTTTTCTATTCTTAATAACGTTCACAGATTTGATTAGGACTGATGTGTGTGATAACAGGCAGCCAAATACAGACTGGGCAGTCCCATGGGATTTCTTTTACAGGTAAGTTTCAAGTTTTTGTTTGATAAAGAAACCTGTCCCAAGATGAAAGGAATTCCTCGTTTTTACAGACACCTGACTCAGCCCTGCTACTGCATGCTGAAGTTAAGGAAACAATAAGGGCTTATACTTGTTGCATGACTGGCACTTCTCTATTCCTGTTTCCCAAGAACTGCAAGCATATTGCTTTTCTTTTCTGGAGGTGTTTTTCAGCATGGGGAGGAAAATGAAAATATTTCACTTATGTAAACTTTTTTCTTTTTCTACATTTTTGCAATAAATCCTATGAAAAATTGCAACATTTCTCTTTTGCAAGAGAGCTGTATATAAATTTTTGCCTTATGAAAAGTGAAGACTGAAAAAGTGAGATTGGAAAATGGAACAGCATTTCTCTGGCAAAAGTTTTGGGATGATACTTTGTTGTGTGTGCTGTGTATCCAACAGTCTGGTGTCAAAGCTTAATGCTCTGTGAAGAACTCTCATTACTGTCCATATCACAAGATCACAATGTGTATCAGTGCCTAAAATTCAAAAGGAATGGAAATGCATATGTATAGGAACTTGAGTTGATATGAAAAGATGCATTTGAAGACTGTGAAGAAACAAAGTTTATTAGTAGAGTACATACATATCCTGATCTTTGAGAACTATCTTTCACTCCTACTTGTTTTGTTTACACGTTCTAAAGAACCTCGATAAGTTAACAGAAGTAGTTTCAACAGCTAAAACTAAAATCTCATAAGGTAAGCCCACAAAGCTAGCTGTTAGAAAACTAATCTAGACTTAATTTCTTTTTTGCATTTGGGGTTTTGAAACGTGAAGATTTCACATTTTCAAGATTTTGTCCATAGCATTAAAATTTTTATCTGATGAAAACTAAGATTCTCACATGAACAAATTATTCTTGTTATTTTAAAGAAAAAACACCAATACAACATCAAGATTTGATTAAAAAAAAAAAATACTGTTTGTGATTCTGAACACTAAGTTGACTGTTTCATTTTCTGTTGCCATTGGCACAGGTAAAAAAAGTCGTTGAAAGAAAATTTATTTTCGCATTTTTTTCAAATATTCCTTGGAGGAATTATGAAGGCTTTTGTTTTGCCTTGTCATCTGTCTTTGTATTTTAAAAGAATATAAAAATGCTGGGCCAACGTGTTATTGCTAAAATTGCTTGGTTGCATTCAGTAAAGGTAGTAAACAGATTAGTCTGTAAGGCAGAATAGCTCTGATACTCTAAATACTGTAGAAAAACGTCATTTAATAATACTGAATTTTTAAATTTTGTTTTCCTGGAGTGACTCTGGGCCGAGTATCCTGGCATAAACCGTTTATATGAAAGCAACACTACAAGTGGCCTAAGACATTCCTACTTCTCTGTGGCTGGTATGAAAGGGTTATAGGAGATAAAGAACAACATTTTGGCTTTCAACAGTGCTCATGGATGTTAGGAAGGAACCTGCAGTGCATCTCATCTGGTGCTCTGTAACTGGCTGTAATCTCTATAGCAAAGATACTTTAGGAATACTTATCCCAGATTCCTGGGACAGATGGTAAAGAAAGAGGAAATAGATTTGTATCTGTGTATACTAACAGTAAGGAATTTCTAAAAAATACTTGATGTAGTCAAGGTGCACAGTGTCTTGCAGGCACTGTCTTGCCGGGACTCCTGAAAAACAGAAGTGTTTACAAGGGGTATGGATGAAAACCATCGTGCAGTCACATTTATTTTTATGTGGCTTATCAGGGGTTTGTGCTGGCTGGCATCTTTTCAAGACAGGATGCCTTTCTGTTGTAGGAACTGGGTAGCGATGCAGGACAGTAGTGCTTTCTGGCCTATTTTTAGCTGTATTCAATCTCAAGCAATAATCCCAAATGATGAATTTATGGAAATGGTTTTTCTTCCAAAGTTTCTTACCCTTCCTTCCTGCTCCCCCTTCTCTCTCCTCTCGCACCTCCTCCTCCCCCAATGCTTGATATCAGCATTTTTAGAGCCCAGTTAATTAGTGTTTGGTGAATGTAGGCAGAGTTCATGTTGCACAATTTTATATGAAGAAATTCCTTGAGATATTTTTCTTGTCTGCTATTGCCAGTGTATGCAATGGTCCTAAATGTCGCATTCCTTTTGCTGTCCTCTCAGGACTGTTCCATGTAACATATGCAGAACCAAAGTTTCTTTCATTGTTTTCTAGGTGGATAGTCAGCACTTTTAAGCTTAGTTATCACATCAAAAGCAGGTAAGGCACTAGAGCATGTGAAAATCATTTCAAGGAAGGATGCCATTCTGTTCAGTGGTTTGTCTAAATTATAGATGAAATTTTCCCTTTGAGAGAGAGGTACGTCTCAAAAATTTTAGGCTATAATTTTTTTTTCCTCTTTTCCCTCCAACAATAATGATTTTATATTGATAATTTTCTGCCTGAGGTAAACAGACTCTTTGCTGAAATATATGAAAAGTGTGTTTTGGTCTTGGCAAGCCCTGTAATTTTAGCAGGATAAAAAGTCATCATATTTATTAATCCCCTAGTATTCAAGGACAGGGAGTATTTGTGCAGCAAAGGGCACTTTGCACAGATTCAAACCGTACACTCTGTGTTATCATGGCCCCTGTGATAAAACCAAGAGTCCCACAATAGGAAAAAGATCTAAAACCAAAAGGGAAGCAAACAGTGCCAGTCAGATGGACACTGCTACACAGGCGCTATGCTTTCTCTCAGTAATACCAGTGATAATTAAACAGCAAGTAGTATATGTTAAGCAACATCAAGTGGTTCTGGAATTTCACTACATCTTTTTGAAAGGATGTCAATGCTGTGTGCCACGTTGAAAGCAAAGCAGCTAGGTTAACGATTTGAAAAGGGAGCATGCCCTTTGACTTAGATTTTAGCATGTTAACGTGCTCTCTCGGCCCAAAGTAGGCTGAGACGTATGGCTGATAGAATTATGCATTTTTGATCAGCAAAGGTGAGATGAGTGCTTAGATGTAGCAATTAAAAGAAGCATCTCTGAGTGGGATGAGTAAAGATGATGAGAATATGGCTGTTGTGTCCTTTCCCTTCACATTACGTATCCATTAGAAAAAAGCAAAGGCAATGAAAAAGATCCCTACAACAGAAGTTTGTATCACAGAAAAACCTTTGGATATCCACTTTGAATAACGTTTGCATTCCCAGCAGAAGTTTATACAGCAGAAAAACTGTACTTCATTTTAATTGACTGCATTCCCAGCAGAGCAGCATCTCCCCGTTAGTGTGTGAATGTTTAGGGGGACAAAAGAATGGGTTTTTAAACCAAAACCTTTACTAAATTTTTTATAACAGAAGTAAATTGGCTATTCTGCCTGTATTTTTAACGTTCCACAGCATCACGTTTCACCATGCAAACCAAGGATGTGGATGCACAAGCACCCACTGGTGCTCTGCCTGCGATTGTAGAAACAATCCACTTTCTAACTGCAGCAGCTTTTTCACTTGTCCTCTCGTGTTGTAACATGAGTGGTTAATATGAACAGTAACAAGGAGTGCTGTGCGTAGGAGAGGGATGCTGCATATCCATACTGCTTCCACAGTACTTGTGTGACTAGGACATAAGAATCTACTATGTGAAAATTGAGTAGGTTTTCTCTGATCCCCCTATGTCCCATGGTAAATCTGTCCTAGTACAAGCCATCTAAAGGGGACTATAAGCAGTACCCCATGCCTGTAGTTCACAAAATGTAGTGCCTGCTCCTGCCCTCCAATTAGTCAAGATATAATTAAGCCTTAATTTATCAAAGGTTCTCACAACAGTGAGATAGCATGACAGAAAACAGACAGCATCTCATGAGGTAGAAATCTTAATTTACAACTGTTTTCTCTCTATAAAGCATCAGTGTGTGCATAAATGACCAAATAATACCCACCCAGCTGGGAAAAGGCAAGGGAGGGAAGGGAAACAGGCAGAGTATGCACATGGCATCTCTATGATGACGGGAGAGTGTAACGAATAAACCCCACACAGGTGAATACATCATTCCTTCTCCAGGCCCGTGATGGGCTGAGAGGCAGATTGACAGGCAACTTGTCCTGAATCACGTCATAGCATTGCAAACTACTACTTAGGAATGAAGATTGCTTAGCAACTCTGTTTTAGTAAACACCAGAAGCAAAGATGAGTTGAGTTGCTTTACGAGGAAATTGCATGAAATTCTAGTCTAACCAGCACAGAAATTGTTCATGAAAGTATACTAAATGCTGAGGACGGTAAATCTGTGTCAAAAACAAAATTGCTGGCATTATGGAGAGAGAAGCATGACACAATTGTTAATAGTGTGGAGAGGCAAGAAAATTGGAAAACTAAGACACTCTGCTCAAGGTGTGAAAATGACATAAGTATAAGTACCATCCACTGCTTGTAAAGTGAGTGGAATTGCTTTCTTGTCACTTTGCTAATTGCTTTAGAGGAGCCTTGATGTTGCAGCTGTGGCAGAAAGTAAATACACGCTTGTTAGTACCTTAGAACGAAGCTTAATTCTTTTAACAAGAAAGAAAAATAATCTGGCTATGTTTGCTGTTTGTTTTATATGGTGAATTATATCTTGTATCAACAAGTTACTGTTCTCAGGCTATGTATTTATCAAGATGTTTGTGGTTCATTAAGTCTATGAAGGTACAGTCAGAAGCTAAAAAACCTGTGTATTTTACCTGCTTGTGCATTTTCATCCTTTTGTCCCATCCCAGATGAAATGGATTAATACCAGGCTGTGCCAGCTGAGAAAGTGCAATCTTACCTTTTTATACAGATTTTTGAGGCATGTTTTTATTATTGGAGCCCCAAAGTGTTAAAGTCGCTGCAGGGGGAGAAAACGGGGTATATTTTTAACCTTGGTTCCCTGTGCTAGTTTACATCTAAAACTTTATAGTCTTATCGAGAGAGTGTAACTTTTGCTAACATCAGTGGGCGTTTACATAAATATATTGCAGCAATGTCATGGGTACATTTATGCAACGATTACTTACATTGCATAAATATATAGTTGTCACTTAGCACTAAGAGTTTTAGTTATCTTCATTATGTGGTTGGTTTCTTCCATCATTTGTGGTATCATATAGTAGCATCCACTGCAACTTCCCTATTATACTCCTTCTTTCTTGATCTATTTCTTTTTCATTTCCCTGTCTAAAATATTTCCCCTTCTTTCTATATCTCCTCCTGTCTCACAGCCTTACCCATCCTTCCCTAACCAGTTAGAAATTAAGTAACTAATGCTTATATGAAGTGTTAGTGCTTTTTTTAAATTACTATTTACTTTTTTCCTTATTTTATTGCTACTTAGTAATGTGTATTAGGACATAGCTGAGGCTGACAGTGAGCAGAGCTTGGTTTTATGTACCAAGAAAATGATTTTGCTCTGGATTTTACCGATTTCACATTTAAAAATCCTCATGGCAAAAGAGTTAGGAATTAATTTCAGACAAAGCAAAACGGCTTACTCTCACACTTCTCAATCTATGATGCCTTTTTAGTATCTGCTTGGCAGTTACCAGCTGTGAAAATCAGCCCGTGGCAGGCAGGAGCTGATGCACTAGATGAGCCTATTTAAAAATTTGGGTCTGGGCAGGCAGGTCCAGGAGCAGTGTAACCCAGCTGCCTTTTTTGCAAGAGGAGCTGCTTCCTCCTGCCACAGGTGAGAACTGCATGTCCTCAGTCCCCAAGAGCTGATTAGTTGAGAACAAGTGACACTTGAAAAGCTTTTTGAAAAGGATTGTCCAGCTATGAAAAGAAAAACTAAACAGAATTAACAAACAAGAAAGATTTGGCTTGCAAATGCAATCTGGGGATAGTTGTATGGCCTCATCTCTGTCTATAAATAAGACCTCGTTTTCCACTTCATCTGGCACATACTGTCGGGTGTTAAATTTTATTGCAGCAAGTGATTTTGTGGCTGGCTTTTTTTTTCCCCTCTCCTAGTCATACCGATTAAACTGCACCCTAACTATTACATAGTTGTTAAACCTTTAGTAAAAAGCTTTTTAAGAGCTTACCATACAATAATTGTCACACTGAGTTCAAACTAAAATTTGAATTTCAGATTTTAAAAGCCAGTTTAACAAGGGAATAATTACTGAAATTATTTAAAAAAAAAAGAAAAAAGAGAAAGGTGGAAGAAATGTAGATTTCCAGTTTTCCTTGCAAGGCACTGGCAGTCTGTTTTTGCAGGTCACTCAAGCCCCAATACTGGAGAGCATTTTGCTTCAGATACAAAGTGTGTAAACCTCCTGAGTTTACGTTATGCTCCTTTATCTCCCCTGTACTCCTGTGGAACATGAGTATTTGCTGTAAGGGTAAGAGGATACTGAATGCTTTCCTGGGGCCTCAATATTTAGAAATTTAATGGGATTGGCCACTTTGTCTGCTCATCTCTTAGTCCCACGCACTTTCTGTCGACTTGCCTATTCATACTGAATTATATCTGCTTTCACATGAAGATTGAGAATGATGAGAATCAGTCATCTGTAAGTGACGGCTAAGTTTGATTCTGCTGTTTCTGACAAAATTATTTCTTTAAAGACGTCAAATTTGTACCGTAAGCTTCAAGAGAATTATGGCTGCCATTGTTTAATTGCAGTTGTTAGCCTGCTCGCTATTCCAGCTGCTGTTTAAGAAACATTTCTGTTGTGAGATTGGAGTCTTGCAGGCAAAAGTGGATTGTTCTTCTAAGAATTTAGCGGATATCTGACAGAGCATTACATGTACAGCATTACACGGAATATATAGCACTTTGAGAACTTAAGAGTGCCATATGCGACCCATAGATGTGATGGTAAAGTAGGAGCCAAAGTTCATCTGGCAGATTGAGTAAGCAATTATCCCCACTAGTGAAATAGGATCATATTTCATACCACATTTCTTTCCCCTTTGGGACCTACTCGGACCTCACACTGTCTCTAAATTATTAAATTAAGTCTTCCTTGACCATCCAAAGGTCATGGTGCCTAATGTGTGTTAATGTGATGGAAGTGTCAGCCACAATTAGTTTCAGTAGTAAAACATGGGTTTATAGCCCTAAATGCAATAAATTAAAGTGTGCTGTAGACTGCTGTAGTCAGGGAAATTTCTGCACCATTAAGGTTTCATGAGGAAGTTCATGTCCTCTTTAGGTAAGAATGGGGAGCACTGGGTAGAAGGTGGTATGATATGCTTCACCTCCATGATTGCTATTACTTCTCATTTGAGAGATTATATATCAAATGGACATATAACCTCAAAAAATCCACTTTCCCTCACAGGCAAAGCCAGGCAGTAGAGTTTTACACTGCTTGCATATTCTCTTGCTGATATCTTTATGCTGAGAAAATTCCAAGGCACATTTTAGGCATCAAAACATCTTTAATCTTGATGCTGAGAAGGGTGCATGCTGTCAGAAACAGATCTGTTTCCATACAGCTTGCTGCTGAAATTTCAAACTTCTGCCATAAAAAATTCAGCTATAAATAGCTGTGGATGATAGAAGTGGGTAACCCAGGAGGGAGTAATAAAACTGACTAAATTGGCATGTTCTATAATCTGTCTAATGGAGCAAGATTTTACAATTAAGTGTGACTGTATCCTTTTCCTGTCTGTAAGAAGGAGAAAAAAAAAAAACCACAACCAGATAGTAGCAGATAAACAGGAGAGAGATGGATCAATTTTAATTGAAACTTCTGGTAGCTTTGCTGTTGAAAGACAAAAAGCAATGCCTAGCTGTGGTGAATATTGTTGATAAACCAAAGACCCACCTGTACAAACCCATTTACAGTGTACCCTGCATTGTTGCAAACTTAGACAATGTATACAGAAACAAGTACTTTGAGTAGCAAGGAAGTAAAAAATTTTCCCCTATGAAAAGTGATCCTTCTGGGAAAAATATTGCCCTCTTAAGTGGCAATTCAGTGTTTTTAACAGTCCTGTATTATTCATGGGCAATCGTCTCTCATGGGCTGTGGTTTCAGAATGGAAAAAGAGGCTTCCTCTTCTCTGAGTAGAAGAAAGAGACTGTGCAAATTGGTTTGCACGTAAGAGAAGTGGGCTAAATTTGGATGTCTGGCTTCCTCTGACAGAGGAATCCTCTTTGACTGGTTGAGTGCAAAAATGAAAACCTTGAATCAAAGCCTTAAAATCTGGCAGAGTTAGTGAGGAGAAGTGAGCAAAGTTCTCACCACTGTTCAATGGTTCTTAGCTCAGTGTCACGCAGTTTGCAAAGGAAATCTGTTGAAATATACTGATAACACAAATAATGGGAGGTGTATTTAATTCTGAGGCAAAGACATCTAGAAAAAGTGGAGAGCAGTAGACAAATCACAAGAGTGAGACTGAAACAGAGTAAATGCCATAGCAGTCCCTCTGGGAGCAGGTAATCAAATGTATAAATATAAGCTCAGAGAGTGCTGATTAGGAGATGGAAGGGAAGATATAATTTGAGAGCGAGCATCAAATTGAACTTGACTGTATAATTCAATACTGCCATGAACTGCAATGCTCTAGTCTATTAAACAGAAGAACTTGGTGAAGGAGAGCTGTTCCACAGTGGTTAAAGTACACCTGGAAAACGTCTGCTTTGGACTCTGCACTTTTAAAAATAAGGCATGTGACTGCTGCAGCAAGATGGAGAATCAAACCTGAAAGATGTAAGCAAAGTAACAAAAGCCCTTTTCCTCTTTGTGCAACGAATGCCTGGCACACTCCTCCCACCGTATAAAGCTAGAAAACAAGACATGTAAAGTCAACCAGTAGTCTGAGTTCATGCTGCTTAAAAAAAGACTTTGTTGTTTTCTTTTTCATCCTAAAAGGAATGAAGCTCCAGAAACAGTGGAGAAGGCCAGTGCTTTCCTTGAAGTTTTTAGGACAGAATTTAGAATTTAGAACAACTTTTAGCTTTCAGTTACAGTAAAAAAGCAATCTGAATATAGAACAAAGGAAAA
>VYZV01017133.1:0-18746 GCA_013401275.1 Pandion haliaetus | reverse complement strand
ATAGAACAAAGGAAAAGGTCCTGCTACACTGACAACAAAAACATTAACCAAGCCTTTCAAAAGCAATCAGTAACAGCAGATGTTGGTGGCAAATCTTTCATAATTTCAACAATGATCCATTTTTTAACAAAACCTTACTTTGCAAAAATGGAGTTTCTTTTCAAGGCATCTCAAACTATTTGTTTATAGGTAGAATATTTACTGTGGAAAACCTTGACCCCTTATTCTGACTGAGAAATACAGAATGCTAGTCCCGGTAGGATATGTATCTCCAAACCATGTGGTAGACCTCACTAGGTTTCTTCTNACATATGGAGTGTTTTTTTTTTTTTTTTTAAACTTTGACACTAAATGTGTTTTTAAAAAATAAAAATGAAGAGGCCTATGCAAATCACAATAAAGCCCTTAATCTACCAAAGAGCTTCAGTAAGTAAAGATCTCCTTGGCTTTAATATGATAATTCCGGGATTTAAAGTTAAATATATGCACAAGTGATTTGCATGTTGGAGATGTTATCTGAACTGGTTTGTTGTTAAAGTGATTTCATTTCTGTGCTGTTGGTTTTTGGTTTTGGGGTGTGTTTTTTGTTTTTTTGGTTTTGTTTTTTTTTGCCATAGTCTATTTTAAGGTTTTTCATTTAAAACAGTGAAATACCTAGTAAAGAAAGGATTACCAGCTGTGGAATAGAAAACATATTATGATTGTAATCACCCTTTGTTTATGACAGGAGGAGTTATGGGCAGTCCTTCCGGCACACTTCAGTGCATTTGGGTTTGCTTTCCTACTGAGTCAGCACATACTCGCATCATCCCTGTTTTTCTAGGCAGAGAAATCAAGGCACAGAGCATGTAAGCAATTTATCCATGCCCTGTGCAATGACACTAGTGGGCCCGTGAATGCAGTCTGCATTCAGAATCTGACCTGCACACAACCAGCCCTGCAGCATCTCCTAAATCTCAGTTGAAATATCCTCACTAAACCTGGATTATTCAGTGCCAAATCAATGATAATGCTGTTATCTGCAGTTCTGAGAATGTTCTGCTGGGACTCAAAGATTGAGATTGTAACCTAGTAGGGACAAGCTTTGATGATTTGAGAGATTGCCCCAGCTCCAAAGAACTGGATATGTAGTCCATGACCTCACACTCAGAAATGCCCTATGTCATAAATCTACATTTTTAAGATCAATATTATATTAATCTTTCTTCCCAATTAATTTCCCACATAAAAAGCGTATTGATTAAAAAACACGAATGCCTGACAGCATTCTAACGTGACTGCAGAAGAAGTACCCTGAGAAAAAATTATATGTTATATGTTAATGATATTGTGCATAGGAATCATTAATGCCATCCTGTTTAGGGGATTGGCACCCATTTGTAAAGTTCTTTACTAGTTAGTGTTTTGCATAATTTTATAAGTACAAGACGAAATCTCTGCCCTGTTGAGTTGCACTGTAAAGTTCCCTAACTGAGTCCCCTTTTCAATTCTATGACCAAATTCCTGATGGTTTAAGCCTCCTCTTTGCTTTGAGCTGCTTTATAACCTTCTCAGGAGATAAGAGTTTGTTAAATTTGCTTGTGGCATTTTTTATATTAACTTTCAGTTTCCTTCCAGATCCACAGACTATTTCTAAGAGGACAATGAAAAGTAAAGGAAAAAGTAAAAGTTTACTGTCTGTAGGCTGAAAGGTTATCACGCAGGAGTCCAGCATAACTGGAACATGTTAAGGAATCTACAAGCCAAAAGAAGTTTACATCTGTTTGCCTAAACCCCTGACCTTGTTCTTGCAGCTTCTTACAAAATGGACTCCTTCAGCTCTTTCAATTCAATGTGAACTGCACACAAAAAATTTGCAGTCTGATGGTGCTTTTACTTACTCAGAGGAACCTTTCCTACTAAAAGTTTACATCATTCTAAAAGTACTGTGTGTTTCCAATTCAGGGCTGCAGGCTGGCCCCAGGATGCTCAAAATTTGGCTAAGGTCTGTTCCAAAGTTCAAAAAAAATCTTTCTAGGAAATCTGCTCCCATGTCCGTGTCACTGTCTTGTCTTCCATCTTTTTGTGATAAAAGTTGAATTCAGACAACCTTGCTGATCTGGAGTTCATTAGGTAAGGTTTGTTGATTTGCCCTCTGTGTGACCAAATGGTATATTATTTTTGGTACTAGGTGTCTTTAAACCTCACCAGCTGTTCACATGGCACAGCAGAATGAGTTCGCTGTTTGTAGCCTTCCCATTTCCCTCACCCCAGCACATGCTGCACAACAACAATACTATTCTTTTTACTTCTTGTAAGAAATCAGGATTGCAAAGGGGAACTTAAAACTGCGAGGGAAAAGCAAACTCGAGGTTTTGATGAGGAACGGCAAGGATTTTTAAGTCTGCTCCTCTTACGGCTGCATTTTGGCACTCTGACTCTTGGCCAGCATATGTCCCTGTTCAGCAGAAGGAATCGTCCAAGCAATCTGTGCTAAGACCTGTTGAAGTCTAAATTAAAATGCAACTATCTTATCCTGGTTTTGTCCTAGGCTTTTACAGTGTGTTTCCTGCTAGTAAACTAAAGAAGAGGGGAAGAAAAAAAAAAAAAAGTGTTTATTTTGGTGATAATTGAGATTATTGATTAGGTATTTTACATCTTTTCATCTATGAAATGAATATTTTAGATCATTATGTCTCAAGAGAAAAAGAAGCTGGTGATGACTTCCACAAAAGGAGAGTCCCTCTAGCATAATTGTATTTTGAGACAATGTAAGTGTACTTCTCTTTTTAATTAGTTGCATTTATGATCATGATTTGGTGTGTGTCTCTTAATCCACAGAATCTCCATGGAATGATATCAGACTTTTGTCCCACGGCTCCTAGCTGCATTGCATTTTATTACAATCACCCTCATTATAAGAAAACCTCTTAATTATGCTTAAAATGCTTTGAAGTAGAGAACAGTGCTGTAATGAGTTGAAATGTATATATGGCAGTTTCCCAAATGGCACAGAAAAGAAAATGTACAAGGCGGTGCAGGAACATATAGTGCTATGTAACTTGAAGAGTTTAGTTATTTTGGGGAGCAGAACCACTGACTAGAATTCAGGTCTCGTAAATTAAACTCCCTGTGCTGCAGCTGACAAGCCAAGTGACCTCAGGGAATACCCTTATTCTTTTTGTACATTTTCCCCGTTGATAAAATAAGAATAATGTGACCGCAGAGGGGCACAGTGAGGCTTAAATCATATTTTCACAAAGTGCTTGGGGATCCTCTAAGGAAGGGCGTATATAAACGTGATTATTTATTATTTCATCATTTTAATCTTTTGAAGTGCATGAGCGTTGCTAGATTCTGTCATCTTGGATGCAAACAGGTGTAGTAAAATTACAGATCTATTTTCCTAAATAGCAACAATATAGATGATCTGAATCTGCAATGCCAAGACATCTGGGCAAAATTTAGGGTTGTAAGTGTAGTGATAGCTATCACAGAAGTGTGAGTCTCAAATATTGTTGTCCCTGAGGAGAGATTCACAGGGTCTTCAAAGAGCTTTGGGAATGGATATAGCAAGATGGTCTGCTTTGTTCACCTGGTGTCTTATGTTTATTCTTTGATCTTTTAATATACAAGGTTTGGTATTTTACTCTTAAGTGCACTTTGGATTATATTTTATTTTTTAGTTTGAAAAGTAATTATTTGAAAGGAAGCTTGTGTTTCTGTTGGGGGCAGGGCACGGATGAGAGCGTGAAACTGAGTGCTAAGAAATGTTTTGAAGAAATACTTGTGAGACGTTAACAAAGCTGACTGTTACAAAAATCGTCATATAAGCTTAGCAAGAAGTGCTCCCTGTTGTTCAGAGGATTGCAACTTTTTAAAAGCACTCTGGCCTCAGAAAGCAACCGTAATAGCCAATACTGACAGATGGTATTAAAGACACAGGCAGGGAACCAACATGGTTTTGATACTTTACTCCTATTACAAGCTCTCTCAGTGCATGTCTCGTGGGTTAATTACTTGAGCTCTCACAGAAGGAATCCTGGCTTCTGGTGCAGCAGCTTGTCGCAAGCCATGGTAAGAAACTGCACATGATTTTGAGTTTGTAGTCTGTGAATGTGTGTCACCCTGGTAACCGTTTGCACCTGCGAGCATGAGTCATAAGAGCTGAGGAACTGTAGGGTGATTTTTTGTAGACTTCTGAACATCAGAAATTCTTCATAGACAAAGCTGCATAGAATACAAAAGAGCTTTATTTTGACATTCCAGTTGCTTGGTGGGCATGACCAAGGCACCTACTCTGGTCGTCTGTGTCCCACTGCGGTGCACACGTACGCTGGCTAAGGGTCTATCTCCTTAACTTAAGCTGGTTTAAATCGTGATCATTATATTTACACTTGATATATAGGAAACAAGACAGAATTTGTCAGTAACTACAGCATTTCACTTTTAGGGTTGTCAAACACTTGTAAAAAAACCATAAAGGCCAACCTTTTTCATAGTTTAAGAAAGGCACTTGTCAGAAGTAAAGCATATCTTAAAATTCAGAGTACAGGGACCATGCTGATAAGCTGGGGTTTTATTCTGCAGATATCTTTCTAATAAGAATGGTATTTGTCCTCTTCAAAACCCATTTGATTTGAGGAGCAGGCACTTATAAATTGGATAGCTTCAGTGACTTTACAGGGGAACTGACAATTAACACCAGCCGAGGATATGTTCTTGAAAGTTTTACCAATGAGATATCGCTGTTCTGTAGCACCTTTCATCCCTCTGTCTTGCAGTGATTTCCAAACATTAATTAAGTCTTATAACACCCTTCTGATGTATGTAAGTGTTGTTAGTCTTAGAGATGTGTGAAATATTCATGACAAAATTGGAGGCATTCGAAGTTTACCCCCCTCACAAGCTCAAGGATATTAAGGAAATGGAAAATTATTTGAGATTATCTGCAGCAGAGAATTTGTCTCTTTTCCTCTCTTTGCATATATATGTTCACAGCCAAAATGTCTATAATGTTTGTGTAGAGCCTTCTTGTTATTGGGCCAATTTTCAACAGGAGTGGAGTTCTTTCACACAGTTGTTGTATTTTAATTCTTTGCACTCCCTAATTAGCCAAATCTAAATAGCTGTCCGCTATACAAAAGGACATCGGGCGACTGACTCCCTGTCTACTCAAGAAAACTGCAACTTTAGGTGGAATTTACCCGGGCAAAGATTTATTATGAAACTGTAATGGGAGAAGGAAGCTGTAAACCAGGAGAACTTGTTATTGTTTGAGTCCACCATAACTGTAAAGGAATATTTTCCTCTCCATACCACTGTGGGTGTGTCTACATTAGTAGTTCAAATGAATATTGGGCATTGTAAGTGTATCTCCACTCCCCATACTTTAATTCATATCACAGAGAGGCCTTGTAGGTCATGAACTGTATCACTTTGGATGAAACTGAACTAGAAGATGCACCCCAGCCACATTAGTTCATGGGACCAGACTAGACTTCACTGAGACCTAGCAGCAACCATTTTGTTTCCCAGATCCACTCCTTTTGCTCTGCACTAACGGGGACCTACCCCATGAGTCCCAAATACACCCTTCTCTAACAAACCTTGTGAGTATCAGCTCCCTGATATTTATGAGGATGACCGGAGTTTAAAGAACAAATACAGCTCTTGTTTTGGGTCTCCTTCATCCCATGTGCTAGGGAGGGGATATTGGTGTGACTTGGATGACCCCATTTATTTTCTGCACTATGCTTTTTTGTTGGAGTATGCTTCAGCTTAGGTAGGACTTTGTTTTGTTTACTCTCTGCACCATTTAAGCTTTGATTTGTTTGTTTTAGTAAGTAATTAAGTTTGGTTTCCTTAAAACTGGTTTGCCTGTTGTGTGGCTGTAAAATAGATTGGGTTTGGCTGGTCTAACCTTGCTGGGGTTAAGCTGCACGTATTTTCTGGACTGTTAAGGGTCTCTGATTTGATATAGTTTTTCAGTATAATTGAGTAAGCAGCAGGAAGGGAAAGCTCTGGCTACTGAAAAAAAGTTTTTGTTGGAATATTAGAACTGTCCACATGATCCACTGGACTGGGATCTCACAAGTAAGTAGCAAAGAGGACTACAGTGAGACTAATATACAAGATACTGAATGATTCATTGCTTCCTATGTCTACTATAATCTATATAATTTATCACAACTTGCTTCGTGAACTTTGTTCACTGTATTAGAGTCACAAACCCCTAAACTTTCCATTTCAGAAGGCAGGTGAAGTGGTATGTTGAAGTACTGTGGGGACTTTCCTTTAGGAATAGCTGGCTTTCCTAATGAAAATTGTTTAAGAAAAAAGAAGCCATGACCATACCCATTTTTCAGGTCATTTTGCACTATGTAAGCATTTTAAGCTGGGGAATGTCCCTTTAATATGCTATCTCATTCAATTAGTTTGATAAAGCTCTAAAGGTGGGAGGTCGAATCAGTGTGCAGAACACTGAAACAAAACTCCAAAAGACCAGAAGAAAGTACACTGTTTTTAATAGTCTATCCTATTGTGTAACTCAGTGTCAAAAGGAACCCCGCTGCCCACACGCGTATCACAAAGTAAATAGTTTGATTGTTATTTCGATTTGCTTTTGGTTAGTAGTTTGTGATCATGAAATTTCGTAACATCAGGCAGATTTACCAAAGCTGTGGATGGTGGGGGAGGAAAGGAGGCTCTGCAGCCACGTGGACATACGAGAGTGTGCTACTTTTTAGCCCTTTCTTTAAATGTCCACTGGATTGAATTTGATGGGTTAGCAGAATTTGGGAGACGTTTTTTTCTCTTTTGTAATTTGCCAGCAACATTTTCAGGTAATAATGATCTTCTGTATTTGCTATGAAAATTCAGTGCTTTGCATAATCATTCAGTGGTCCATAGTGGTAAAAAAAAAAAAAAAGAAAAAAAAAAATTAGTGTTATCCTTTTCTTATTATTAATAGAGTGATAGTGGTACCAATCTACTACTCCTGAAAGACTACAAACAGCCTGCTGGAAGTAAATTGCAAATTTCCTCGGTCAGAAAATTATACACTAGCAGAAGGCTTATTGGAACTGTGAATGGTCAGATTCACTGTGAATTGGAACTAGAGATGAGCTCAGATTGTTATCCACCAGGTACTTTGGGATTCTGGCATGGACCCATCTATCTCTTTAAGGGACTGTGTAATGATGATCGAGTGCCATTTTGTCATCTTGGAACTGTCAGGTGATTCTGCTGAGAAGGATATGTTGGAAATGACATCAGAGTTCATATTATAGACCTAAGGACATGCTGCAGAAATGTTCTGCTGAGTCACCCTGGTAAACAGCCCAAGTGCAAATCGTAGTTCTGCAAAGGGAAATAAAAGGCAGGACAGAAGGGGAGGTGGTTCTCTAACAAGAAGGAAAACCAAACTATCATGCCTGGCAGGCTACAGTGGCACCTCAAACGCAGCTTTGTGTGGGAGAGAAGAAGGAGCAAAATGGGGTGTTTTGTCACTGAATTTTTTGGAAGTGGAAGATTTGAAACAAGCTTAGAGCACTGCAACCTTTCAGCTCCCTAGTATATTGAAGAGGCTGTCACCTAAGCAAAGATTAGGCAGAGAAGAGCAAATCAAATATGTTTTGTAGCTGTTGACTTTAAACAGCAAAAAGATGAATAATTTGAATTTCTAGTCAGGTACACGATAGGCATAATGTGGTGTTGTGCCATAATCATTAATTTGAAAAAGAAGAGTGTTGCATTTGGGTCTAATCTAGTTAGGATCAGCTCCCTTTTTAGTTACTACTGTATTTTAAGAAGGCAATTTTTCAACTCCCTGCTAACGTAATTTATCACCTACATTCAAGGCTCTGACAAGATACCGGCTCTTGTGTTATGCATAGTAATTGGTGCTGCCCTCTTTGGATTTACTCTCTGTGTTCTTCCTATAGCTGGAGTACTTCTGCTCCCAGATCTGCTTTTCTGGCAAGGATATTATAAAGAAACAAAAGTGTTATAATTTCTCATTACATGCAATATATACAGTCTGTGATTTTTCCTTTTTATAAAATGAGGCATACAGAAGCTTGGTATGAAGTGTGTTACATCCTCAAAATGAAAAAGGTAAATTTAATGTATTAGCTGGTAGAGGAATGACATGTAATGGGGTAATTCATTAGGGATCAGGTATAAAAAAGTTGGCAATCAGGTCTCTGATTAAAAGCTACTTACCAACCAGTGACTGCTCGATGCATAATGAAGGCAGATTCTTTACAGACTTCAGTTTATGCAGAATGATTACAAATAGTCAGTATTTGAGCAGTTCATTCACATGTTATTTCATTATAGGCTTCTTTAGCTCTGTCATGATCTAAAGGATATAGAAGGCATGGCACTAATTTAGCTAGAGTTAGAGTTCTAAGCTCAATTTCTCAACCTGAGAATCTCAGTCTAATAATTATCCAAATTTCAATATTTACCAATTATAACTTCTAGTTGCACTTATCTTTGAGAGGTCTGAAAATTAAAACACAGCTTGGTTTTGATATATTATATAGCTGAAAGCAATCAGCTAGAGTAAATGTAGGATATCAGCTATCTTTTTGGCTCTAGGAATTACCACTACAATACTTTCAGAGCAGCTTTTTCTCATCACTGCCCAGGCAGGTTCCATGTTGTACAAATTTCATTGGAAAGCAATGCTCATGCAAAATATTACAAACAAGGAGTAGTATACGTGAAAGTTCTTCATCTGAATATTTCTATTAATTATAAACCCCCTGAGAAATCTTGTGTGGATTCTTATGATACATCTTTTACAAGTGAACACAGAGTTCTTCTGGATCCTATGGAAAATTAAAATTCTTTTGGATTCTTACTATCTCAGATGCTCACAGAGAGAATTTACAACCTCTCTGCTTATTGCTGAAAGTGAAGTTCTCGTATTAGTACAACAGAGATCCAGAAATGATTGCAATGTCATCATGAATATGAACATCCAGCTGGGATTTAAATCCCAGTGATGGAGCACAAAGGGTAATGCATTAAAGATGAATTCTCATTAGTGAATTGAACCTCCACATTGTGGTAGGTACAAAATGCCTATGCTAGTTGGAAATTAAAGGAGCAAGAGAAGAAGGAAATAAGCAAAGCTTCTCAGAACATGGCCTGGAAAATTATAAGTGTGTTTGTTCAGGAAGATATTTTTAATGAAGTGGCTAATACCCTAGTCATACCAAATCATTTTCCTTCAGCTTGGATAATCAAGGTTGGAACTACTCTAATCTCATCTCCTTCTCTTGAATTTGATGGCATAGATACATATGTTGGCCTCAAGACAGTTCTGTTCCATAGCACCTTTTAGTCTTCTGACTTATCAGCTGTGAACAGAAACAAAATTGTGCACAGATTTTTCATAACAAAATTTTGTCTAAACAAATGTTCAGTCTGAATTTCTTCTACCAGATGAGCCTAGAGAGCTGTGGCCACAAATATCTTCCTAATTAAAATGTTGTAAAAATTGACATGTTTCCATGAGGGAAGTGTATGTGCATATGCCAACCCACACAGTATATTGTGAATGGGGAAGGTTTTGAAGACCACCTTCTTTATCAGTGCATTCATTTAATTTCTCTGTGTTGTCAGCTAGGACCGCTGACTTCTGTGAACTTGGTTAGAAGTAATTGCTCTCTCGATAACAACAGCCATTCCTCATCCTCTGACAAGGCAGTCAAAACTGACAGGTTCACCATCTAAAGGAAGAAGCAGCAAAAAAGAAAAGTGTCAGGCTCTGGGAAGTCTGTCCTGTGTGCAGATCAGCTCAGGAAATATGTAGTTCTACAGATAGAAAAAAAGTATTTTGTCCTCAGAGCATATTAAGTACAGTTGAGATTTCACAGTTAGAAAGGACATTCAATCCAAATAAGTAGTTTTAGGAAAAACTTTACATTTGAGATAATTCTGCTCTAGTAAGATTTGTTTTCTGTTTTTTAAGCAACAACCTCCCCTCACTAATAACAGGACATTGATAAAACTGCTACTACTTCATCTCTTAGTACCTATGAATTTCATTGAGAATGTATGTTTTAAACAGCCCTTCCTCTTGCATGCTTGTTGCATTTGATTTTTTTATTTACTTCTGTTAACTTCTGTAAGCTTAATTTCTGTGGAGTCAAACTCATCTGGCATTGACATGAAGACCTTTGACTCCTAAGATCTTCTGTTCAGCACCTTCTGACCCTAGATCAAGTATCATTTCAAATTAATGATATTTAAAATGCTAAAGTCACAAGGTGAGGGAAGAAATGACCTTGTGGAAGTTCTTATATTAATTTTGCTGTGTTATCTTTGATAGTAATCATGAATGCAAATGATCTCCTAGCACGTATAGAGTATATGGATTTAATTTTGTAAGTCAGTAGCTACTAAACCAAATGAGGATGATTCTACTATCTTGATATGTCCACTGGAAAAGAAGGAATCCAAACAGCCGTGCTTGAAATAGCAAATCTAGAAACACAGGTGAGAGTTGATATCTATGCATTGATCACAATGTACGGTCTAGTACTGGTCTGTTTTCATGTGTGGCTAATAGCGGCTGTTAGGAACAAGCAGAAAAACCAAACCTCGGATGTATCTCATCTTTCACAATGTTAATTAGTGTGTAATTCATCTACTGTATGCTACTCTTCAAAGTGGGAAGACTTTCCTCAAAATCTCTTCTGATGCAGAGGTCACGGTTGTCCACAGATACGGTGCAAGCAAAGTACTGGTAAAATTCAGCTCTTTTAATCTTTGAAGATCTCTGCCATGACACTCTGTAATAAGCTAAAAAGATTCTGTTATCAGGTTGCCTTTCCACACATTAAGACGGTGGAGTTTTTAAGGATTTATGCTAATGCAAAATAAAACTTGTATCAGTGTTAATTTCCTTATGGCTGGGACTGTGAAGTAGCATTTGGATTCCTGTCTTTCCAGAATGGACATCTCCATCCTATGAGGAGGAAGGTGAGTAATTCAGATGGATGTACTTTTTTGTTCAATGAATAATCAGTTAGTGATCCATAAACCAGGTTATGACCACTTGTACCACTGTCTTTCATATGTGGTGTCAAACCAAGAAACGAATCGGTAACTGAGGATTGTATAGCACACTTTGTAAAAGTAGTCTCGCATTGATAATGGTGGTACCATTATTTTCACTGTCTTGTAAAATTACCACTGAAGTTATAGTTGATGTTCTATAGGGTTATTGAAAGCTGTTGATAATTAATTTTTAAAATACTATGTACCTAATGTATTGCACCTCATTCTGGTGTATCAGAAAATCTTTAGGAAGAGAGTATCATCTTCATTTAAGAAGGAACTGAAACTAGATGCCAGTTTGGTTACATAGCTAAGAATAACACTGGGGTTTAGGACTGTGTCTAGTGTTGTCTTTGGTAGGTCACATCACAGGGGAAAGAAGTCGATATATTTTGATGGGGAACTTGTACCTCTGAACAAGATTTTGATTGTGGGTAAGGTGGCACAAAATTAGTTAAATGGAGTTGCTCTGGATTTCATCAGAGTGAATGTGATAAAATCTGGCCCAGAGCCCAAAAAATGTCCCAGAACTGCTCGCTTCCTATTGGATGTGATACTGTTTTCACTATGTTTTTGATGAATGTATTCTATGGTAAACTTCCTCCTTCAGAGACATCTTTTTTGAGCTCTCGTTCATGAAGTGCAAAGGCATTCTCCCTGCCTCGTTATCTAGGTCCCATTCACAGTGCATAAAATCATGACATTTTATTCTTTATGTAAATGTATTGTAGGTTAGTAAAGCAAATAAAAAGTAATGAGAAGATGAGCTTTGATGGTACTGTAGAAGGAATGCAGTATTTCAGTGAAACACGTGACAGCCAATAACGCTGCCCTGTTTTATCTTTTTGAACACATTTTACATTTCATTCTAGTGCTCTGCAGTAATTCACATAATAGGCCTGTTGATAACAGGTTTATTTAAAACTCATTAAAAGTTACAGAAAAAATGAGATTTGCATAGAAAAAAAAAGTCTTTGGAACTTTCTGCATTTCCCCCTTCCTCCTTCTTCCAACCCCCAACGTACACAGCAAAAGACTAATATGGCAGATGTCAGTAAAACTTCTGTTGGCATTGCTTGTCAGTATTCCTCAAAAACCTTCACATAAAGGAAGCAGGCATAGGATCCAGGCCTGCCAAACCCGTGAAGGCTGTGAGCCTAAGGCAGTCCTAGCTGCTATTATTGGGAAGTGGGAACCACTTAAAAGCGCTCCAACATGGTAGAGAGGCCTCGTGGTCCAGTGATTCTTATTTCTGAGCATGCGAGACCCTGGTGTTTGTTGGAGGTGCCAGGCTGAGAGCCCTGGAGGGCGCAACTGTCAGCTGGTGTGCGGAGCAGCACCTGCTCTGCTCCTCCGCCACAGTTCGCCCAAGTACCCAAATGCCCTTGTGCATTTGGGGATCCACTCCAGCAGTGGAAACGTAGGTTTTTTTTTTTTCTCCTGCTCATTTAGTTCTTGGCTGTATTCCTAATTCTGCCTGTGAGGAGGCATATGCGTAGCAATTGTTAAAAATTTGGGGATGTGGATACCTGCCCTTTCGAAACTGAGGGCAAAAAGCATGTATAAACCATCCAGTACATTAGTCATGCCTAAGTATTCAATAGCCTTTTCCTTGTAGCTGTCCTACAGTAAATCTTCCATTATTCATTGTGTTATTTACACTCTAGTATATGTATTTATGCTACAGTAAGAAACTGTTTTGCAGGTGACATCTAAGCAGATGTCACTCAACCTCTGTAACTCTGAATGCACTGTAACCTCTTTAATTCATTTGCCTTATACTATCACATTTATTAATGGTTTTTCTGTGACACAATATGAAGTAATGGTTGCCACAGGAACTGCTGCAGTTGTGAACAAGCAGCCACATAGCTGACACTATACTGTGCAAGGGCAGAGGGACAGCATAGGCAGCTCCGTGAGGGACGAGAGGCACGCTGTCCCTGCAGTCAAGACATCAGCTTTCTAGCTAAACCATGTTTTAGGGGTAATCTTGGCAAGTATGCTTTCTGGAGGTCCAAGCATTAGATGCTGTCAGCTGGCTGCAAAGAATAAATATGTTCTGCTTTTGAAATGACTGGGTAGAAAGTTGTTAGCTCTCTCCTGGCAGCAGAGGTGTTTCGAGTACGTTGTCTGTAGAATAATCGGCACAGTGCTCTGGGACCTTCCAGTAGGTCAGCTGCAAAAAGTCAGGCTTATTAAGGAGCACAGAGAAGTACATTTCTGTCACACTTGGAATCCAGCTATTGACATCAGTGTTTCACTGAATCGCAAAGCAAGCGAGTCCTGGGCTGTTGGCATTTCACTATGTAAACACCTTCCATGGGCTGAAGGAGGAGAGGTCAGTGTGAGGCAGCCATGTCTTATGAATGTTCCCCCCTCTTTCTGGGAAAGAGTTTTGTGTATTACCTGTGGAATTCGCTTCCCTTTCTTCTCTACTTGCATAATTTGAGGTGATCACAGCTCCCTCAGTGCTCCTGCCTCTATCATTTGTTGTTCCCTGCTGAAGAAGTTGGGAGAGCAGGGGCTTTGCTGTGACAGTGTCGGCTGGAAGTACAGATGGGGACTCCACTTCCTAAATCCATCTGTGCCATCTCCTTGACTTGCTGCCAGAAACAAATNTCCTCAGTAGCCCACTGTTCTCAGCGAAGAAATAAAGCAAGCCTCAGCTCTTTGCTCCCCTCTAGCAGTCCATAGAGGCCACAGGGAAGGAGAAATTATTTTAGGAGGGAACAAAGCTGGGAAGGATAGAATAGGGCAGGGGGGGAGGACAGAAATCCTCTTCTGTTAGTAGTGAGTCAACTCATGCAAGGGTTTCAAGGCAACTCTTTAGCACACGCCTGCTCTACTTGATACGTCGCAGTTTTTATCAGGATTTCCCCACTCCTGTATTTTTTTAACAATTTAGGTACAACCAGTTATAACAGCTACTTCTCATCGTTTGCCTTGGAATGGAGAAACTGTCAAATGAAAATGAATTCTCAGTTGTAGATGTTTAAAAATTATTTTTATGAAAAAAAGTGCTCTTTCAGGAGTATAATAAAAAAGGCAAACTAGTAGTAGAAAAAAAATAAAATAAAGGTATTACACAGGTAGGATTGAAACAACCACTGCAGTAGAAGCTGAATTTATCAGTCCTAGAATGCAGGGGTTGTGAACCAAAGTTAATGAAAGGTCAAGACCGGTGGTATTTTATAGAACTCCTTCAGTGTGATAGTGCTTAAGAACAAGCATTGAACCTCTAAAGAAAGGACTACGATAGCTTAATAAATTAAAGTATATTCTTGGATAAAAGAAGTCAGCTGAAGAACTAGGTGGATCTCAGTCAGCCAGTTGTTGCTGTGCCATTGCTTTGGTATATTTCCATACAATAAAGCAATTTTATTGCATGAAGCTGTTTTAATTACGTGCCCAGAAGGATAAAAGACAAATTAAAAATCAAAAGGGAGTAGCAAATACTTTCAAAATTAGATTGCTTTCACGTCCACAATCTCTGACCCACTGTCTGTCTTGTGAGGTGAAGCAATTGGGGAGATGCTAACGTGAAAGTGAGGGAATGGAAAAGAGTGATATCATACATATCTATTAAATTGTTGAAGATTCTGAATTACTTTCTCAATGGAATTTTCTCATGTTAATAGCATGTTTCAACTCCTGAGCTCAACACTGTGCACAAAGTCTTACACAATCACCAGCTTTTTAAAATTAATACATTAAACTTAGAGGATGTGTATGATCTTTTTAATACAACATAAGATATCTCTTTTTGATACTGTTCACTACGAAATTTCTTTATGTTAAGTTATGCATTTAGCTTTTGGCTCTGAAGAACCCCATTATAAGTGAATTAATACATAGTACACCTGCCATTCACATCTTCTAGTGTACTTCACATTTTTCCTTTCTGATAATTCAGGTTGTATGGCTTGCAGAAAATTACTCTACAGGTGCATATACAGAGATTGGCTAGGCAAAGAGCCCAAGAGCCCTTTGAACTAAGAGGAAGGAATAGAGAGAGACAATATGACAAGGAGTGACTGTACAAGGTGGCTGAGAAAAACTAAAGGAAGAGGGGGCTGCTGAGCTTTGATAAGAAGCCCAGGAGCCAGCCTCGGGAACCAGTGATAATATAGGAGATGAGTTGGAGTGGGTGAAAGTGATGGTGATGTGGAGACTAAGAGAAAAGCTTCAAAGAACTTTTGTCCTACAATATAGATGAAATTGGTTTCCTTTTTCCAAAGAAATACGGAAGGCTGGGACGGAAGGTCTGGGATAGGGATCCCCGAAGAATTGTGCTGTTGATGTCTCTTCTTCAGAAGGAAAAGGTGGCAAGGCACTAGAAAGTAATGCCATCACACAAAATTTACAGGAAGACATAGCTTATCAGGCTCATTCTGTGAATGACCAAGTGCACGCAGAAAATATCCACTAAATAACCCAAACCTGTCAGTCCAAAAACTGGTGTTTCTTGCAATTCTTCAGAGAACTTGGGTAGCTTGTACACATGCCTCAGGCAGTCCTGAAAGCCATAAGTGCAGGGTAGAGGTGATGTATTTTTTATGAGAGTTAAAATATTCATAGATAGCAGCTGAACTAGCTGGAGACAGAAAACCACTTTCAACTATAAAACCTGCTAGATAGGCAGGTTAAAAGCCCACACCACCATATTGTGTCAGCATGCGTGCCATTCACAGATGCTAGTGTCATCCACATGTGTGCAGGTGGCTGCAACCAAGCTTCTAATTCGCTGACAGCCCTTTCTGTCTGATGTCAGAGTACTTCAGCTGTTTTCCGTGTTGAGTTGATTTATAACTTCTTGACGTCAAGCCTAGCAGTATGTGTGCTTTACGGGCTTTCAGTGGATGTGCCAGCAAATTTGCTAACCACATTTGTGTTGAACTTTTTGTACTTCGTTTAGTGCTGTCGTGTGGAGGAAGTGAATTCTGGATGGTGGGGTATGGCAGGAAACCTTTTGTTCCACTTGGATTTTGAGCAAGATAAATATTTTGGGTTTTAAACCAGCTCTGCAGGGTTTTTTGCCTTTTGTACATGTCATTCACCATAAAAGTTTTCTTTGCTTTGAAAGTAATTCCATTTTTGAGCTTGAAAATGTGTATGATTTTGGTGTGGGTTTTCATGTAATTGTACTTTACCTTGCTAACAAGCATCGTAACTCAAGCACTTACTCTAGATATGAAGTTATTTTTCTAAGCATCGTTTTCTGATGGGTGGTTATATTGTCGTTGGTTAATTGGGATAGCATTAGAAGAAATCTGGGACAGAAATGGACTCAATGCAGGTATTTTAGAAACAAAACGCAGGTATAAACCTAGTTCCCTGCCATGGCATCGATTCAAATAGCTGGTTTTGTCTGTTTTTTGGCAGTACAAATAAGGAGAAATTCAGGAAGCAGCACCTGTGCTTTTAAGGGGACTAATTTCTTTTGGTATGATACTATGTAAATAAATCGATGTCTGCTGCTGATTAACATTTTTATCCTTCTCTTGCCATGCTCTGATGAAGTTGTAGCTCCCTGGCTGCTGATGGCAGCTTTTTGTGGAGGTTGCCTTGGTTTTTTGGTTTTTTTTAAAGTGAATTAAAAAAAAAAAAATTTAGAACTCTGTCAAAAAGTATAATATTATAGATTGGTGGATAAGAAATGAAGGATTTTTGTTACTTTTTTCTTTAAAAGGTAAGAAACAGGGCTTTGCTAAGACCAAGACATTTCTGAGTGTCACACAGTATCAAGGAACTGAAATGTGCTCTCTAGTTCAGTTCCATGGGTTAAACCACCTTTCTGTCATGGGGCACCAGCCAGTCCTTTCCTACATCCTTGTTTGCCTAAAAACCTTTCTGTATACCTGTGTACCTTCATTCAGGGACATTCCTGAATGAATTCTGAGGAGACTAAAGGTATTTACATAAGAAAAGATCTGTACTGATAGCATTGCCCTGTATTATGGGGATAAAATGCTTTTAAATGGAACCATGAGAGAAGAGTTTAAAATTCTCTTTTGCCATGAATTTAATTAATCAGATTGCTCTCAATGTTGTGATATCGTCACCAGAATAAATGGTATTAAGCCAATGTAAATAAAATAAGATACTTACTGAGAGGGGTTTGTAATTGAATAGACAATTCATGTATGATTAAACCCCAACTTTCTGATACATTTATTTGTTAGACATTTGTTTTAAATTGATTTTTTTAAAATGAATTTCTTTTTGCTTTAATTATATGACCTAATTTACCATTCATGTATAGTGTCAAACATTCAGGAATGTATTTGAAAAACTTAAAAAATGGTGTATGAGTAACTTCAGTTTTTGTGTTTCTGAATTCCAAATGAAATATATGTTTAAATAAGTAAGTAGGAGGAGAGGGAAGGTGCTTCTGGATATTTCAGCACAGAAATATGCAAGCCTGAGCAAACAGCAGCTGGTTTGAATGGGTTTTAGTATTTAGAATAACCAATGTCTTCTGAAATAAAAGCAGAAGTATTAATTTTGCATCGATAGTAATTATGAAAATCCACCATTTGGCATTTATTTAAAAGCCTAAAATTGTAGCTTGGCTTTATCATACCACAACAGAAAGGTGGACTATCCCTGTGATTGACTGAAAAACTATTGGTGGATAGCCCCGTGTGAAATGATTTGTCCACTAATTTAAAACCAGGTATTTTTCAAGGGGGTGGTTTCTGGTCACTCCGTTGAATACAAATTGCAAAAAAAGCTACAGATACTTATCTCGGCTTTCAAAGCATGTATTCAGTGTTCAGGAAAGCCACTGGAATAGGAAGTCTAAAGGCTTTGTTGAAGAACCTGATTTAAAACAGGAACCAACCTTTCAAGTTTTTGCTCTTTGTTCTGCCTTTGTTCTTTGTAAATAAAGTTGAAGAAAAGGCTCAAATAAGAGAACAGTTGTTTCTCATGCCTATCCAATTATTGGCCTTTCTGCCAACTGCAAACACATTGACTGGTTGCAGGTATGAATACGCGCAGTATGTGGGTATGTACACGTGTATGTAACTGACCCAACAACAAAATTTGTTAAAGTCACGATCACCAAATTTACATTACTCACTNCATTACTCACTGTCATCTAGATTTGTACTGATGGTTCAGCTGGAAAACTTTCCAATCTCTCTAGTTCCTGGAAGAAAATCTTGTTTAAAAACAACAAGTACTTCCTGCTCAAAATCACACTGCTTGGAGATGTTTTACTCGGAGACGAACGTAAGCTTATTATAGAAAATGTAGGAAGTTGCAGCAGAGCAAACGTTAAGCCCATGGTGCAGATACAATGAGTTACATATACGTCTTTTCAAGTCTGTTTCTGATGTATCTCTGGTATCTGCAAAGCTGCTGTTGCAATTACAAGTCTTAAGAAAGCATCATGTAAGAACAGTACTGTATTGGAGACAGCATTGTAACTATGCTGATTTGGTCTGGTTTGTTCCCTAAGGGCAATTCACTGACTTGGACCCGTCTTCTAAGTTTTAGCTATCAATGAATGGCTCAAAAGCCACTGCTGTACAAGAGGCATCTTGTACTGGTAACATCAGTTTCATTTAAAAGAGTAGGAGCCTTTCTTGGAGATTACCTTCATTTTCCGTAGTTTCTGCCTTGCTCTATGGTAACGTTCCTATGGCTGAGTTGTTATTGAGAGAAGGGGCATACACATC